>JAQLOL010000022.1:5356087-5366855 GCA_029783665.1 Naso thynnoides
AGAGGGGGAGTCTGTCGAAAGGGGTTTGGACTTTTGAATTGTGTTTTTTTCAAAATGCTGCTTGCTCGAACCGTTTTCCCAACATCCTCCACCCTACCTTTAAGGTGTATTACTGCCACCCACTGTTGCAAAGAAAGAAACCGAAAATGATTTAATATGGGGTGTTTTATTTACATCATATTAGCATAGCCTATGTTTACAAGTTACACAAAAGATATTGTATAAATAGTATTAGAGAAATACATGAGGTTTTAAACAAAGTTTTCTGGTACTTTAAGGATACAGTGAATGGAATCACCTGCATTTGTGTTTTTATGCCTCTTTTTAAAATTTTTTCCAGCCTCAGACTTCTTGACAAAACCAACGGCATTGAAGATTCTGGTGGCATTCGCTGGGAACTCTTTGGCTGTCTCCTTTTTGCCTGGGCCATTGTGTATCTATGCATATTTAAAGGAGTCAAATCCACTGGCAAGGTCAGAAATATGACTGCTTTTCTGCATTATGTGTTTATGCACAGTAGCAATTTTCAATAATGTCTACACACTGTTAGCCTGTAAATATATAGTTCAATTCTCTAATAAGGACAAGAAATATCATTTGTCAGGCCACAGTAGCTTAATAAATCCATCCATTGATGAGTTTCTGCTTTTCACCGTTTGCATCACATAGGTTGTGTATTTCACCGCAGTGTTTCCGTACTTCATCCTTTTCGCCCTGCTCATTAATAATGTGCAGCTTCCCGGAGCCAAGATTGGCATCCTCTACTTTCTAACACCCGTCTGGAGCAAGCTGTCTGAAATAAAGGTAAAACTCCGTCAATGAATATGTAGCATCAAACCGCAAGCTAACCCATGGGACTTTGGTAACATATTGGCAATAATTAACTCATACAGTAGAGACTTAAAACTGGTATCAGACTTACACTTAACTTGTTTGTATGTCAGAGTGCAAGAAATTCACAGCAATTTTTAAAAAAAATTTTGTTGAATTTAAGCCCCCTTTTTAAAAGACTTGGTTGTTATTTTGTGTTGCTTAAAGGTGGAGTCAGTAGCATTCGTTCATTGCCGTTTGTAAACACAACATTCAAACTTACCTAATGTTACACAGCAAGCTACATTGGAATATTACATTTGTTTAGTGGAGAAGTCGATAATTTAGCAAGCTAAAAAGCTAACTGCCGGTGGTCATGAAGTAGGCCAACTCTGCATCACTCTTCCCTGCCTCTCTTTCAGTGTTCCCAAACGGCTGAAAACCAAACTGAGACTCACTCCTGCTCTTGAACAAGTTTTATCTGCTTGCTCACTACAGCTATATTTCCTTTTCTTTGTGCTTTGTCCACATTCATAACTTTCTCTGGTCTATACAGCGTCCAGTAGCTGTGCTCTGCTGCTCTCAACCTCACCTACGTGCTGTCATTCGCTGGGAGAAACACACCAGTTCATTGCAGTCACAACATCTACGCTTAGGAGAAGCACGGTTGTGCTATAGCTACTTAAAAATTGATTGCGTGTCTACATTGCTCTTTACGGTAGCTCTTTAGGTCCTGAGTCAGCCAAAACATCAAAATACAGGCAGAGGGCAGTGTGTCTCCATACACAGTCACCAACGCGCATATACAGAGGCCCAGAAGTGATGATTGAGCAGCATTACTTTTGTATATATCTATATTTTATTTTTTAGTAAAATCCTACTGGCTCCACCTTTAAGCTTTAAACAACAAAATCAGAATAGAATTTCAAGGTAGAAAGCTAAACTAGAGTGACAGTTGTGACACAATGACACAACTCTACCACTGACTCAAAACAGTGGACAGGAGCATGTCAATGCAGAGCTAATGAATGCCAACAAGACCACCAAAAAACAGGAGAACCCTGCACTGGCTAATAAATCAACCAGTGAAAGTCCTCCCTGGAATTCTCTTTGTGCAAAACCAAGGAATAAATCACATCTCTGGGAAACAGGAGGAAGAATAACAGGCAGAGCACAGCGCCTAGAGATTTGTGACACGACGGGCTGGCCTGCACTGCCATCCTGGCAAAACACCTCATCAACCTCAGTACCGATCAGGAAGCTGCCATGGATGGCTGCGAAAGGGAGGATTAGCAACAAACCTCCCTAACAACCAAGTGTGCAGCTGGAAAACAGATTTGCTCCACTCTCGCAGGATGCTGGATCTCCATCTTGCAGCTCGGGTGAAATTCCACCTTCACACAGCAGGATAAGGACTGAAAGCACCTCTAAAAATTAAGGGCTACAGGGAAAGCTAAAGCCTAGGCCTCAGACTTCGATTGTGGGTGACTTTACTCTAAAAGATGTGAAAAGCATGTTCAGCAAAAACACCAAAGTCCTCTGCTTTCCAAAAGAAATGAAAAAACTTTCTGTGTCACCCATCTGTTCCCTCTGCCAAGGATGAGACAAGAGAAATCAGCACAGGAGGAAGACACAGCGCAGCGTGACAAAAACCTTGAGGAAAAAATACCTCTACCTCCACTGGAAGAGAATTCTGATCATACAACATATCAGAACCAAGAAGAGGGGTCCTCACCCTCCTCATACCCTCTCACTACCACCATCAGCTGTGAGGATACACTTCCTTTAACCCCCAAAACTCCACACTAGTCACCTCAGCCTCCACTCAAGTCACCCTCTCTCCTCCCTTTCCCCTCTTTGAGTTCACTGACCACATGAAGAAGCTGCCTCTTTCCCATTTACTCTCCTATCGTCCCCCCTCATCACCCACCTCCCCTAGTTCCGATGCATCAATCACAGCCCACCTCCCCACAACGTCATCCTCCTATGTCTCCTGATAAGGCTAAGTGGGTTGATAATGTTTCTTATGCTCAAACTGCACAAGGCTCAATCTGATATGTGTAGGATCCAGGCCACAAGGCCATGGGCAGTCTTGAACCTTTCCAGGAGAAGCCAGGGCCCTGTATGCAAAAAGCTTTTTCTATTTCTGTTTTCATGGGTAATAGAAAAACAAAGGTGAGTCCTTGCAGCTCAGCAAATTTAGCAAACTTAACATCCATTCCTCTTGCGCCACAGCCTGTCCCACAGGCCCTGAAAACTGCAGTCATCAAGCCAATATTAAAAAATAATCTGGACAAGTCTGTAATGAACAATTATAGACCCATGCCAAGCTTTCATTTTTTGGGTAAAATCATTGAAAAAGCTGTGTTTCAATTGCTAAATAACTTCTTGGCACTGAATAGCTGTTTTGATGTCCTCTAGTCAGGTTTTCGACCACACTACAGCACTGAAACTGCTCTTATTAAGGTGTTTAATGACATCTGCTTAAACAGACAGTGAAGAATTTCAGTCTTAGTATTACTGGATCTCAGTGCTGCATTTGACACGGTCAACCACAACATATTACTTGATTGGCTGGAAAACTGGGTGGGACTTTCTGGTACAGCACTAAGTTGGCTTGAATCCTACTTAAAGGACAGGGACTACTTTGTGTTAACATATCTTTACATACTTTGTGGTAACTACATATCTGAGCAAAAAACAACCACATGTGGAGTTGTCAAAAGCTCCATTGTTGGCCTTCCTCTGTTAAATATCTACATGCTTCCACTGGCTCAGATTATGGAAAGCAACAAAAATAAGTTACCATTACTATGCAGACGACATACAAATTTACATAATTATTTCACCAGGGGACTACAGTCCTACACAAGCACTAAGAAAGTGCACTGATCAAATCAATGACTGGATGTGCCAGAATTTTCTATTGTTAAACAAAAACAAAACTGAGGTGATTGTATTTGGTGCCAAAGAAGAATGATTAAAAGTCAACACTCAGCTTCAGTCAGAAATGTTTAAAACCACAGACCAAGCCAGAAATCTGGGTGTAGTCACGGACTCAGACCTGAATTCGAACAGCCATATTGAGACCATTACAAAGTCGGCCTACTATTACCTTAAAAATATATCAAGGATAAAAAGACTCCTTTCTCAACCGGATTTGGAAAAAACTTGTCCATGCAATTATTTTCAGTAGGCTAGACTATTGTAATCATGTCTTCACCAGTCTCCCTAAAAAGTCCATCAGACAATTGTAGCTGATTCAAAACACCGCTGTTCAAGTCCTCACTAACACCAAGAGTGTGGATCACATCACTCCAGTTCTCAGGTCTTTACACTGGCTTCCTGTCTCTCAGAAAATAGATTTCAAAATACTACTGTTGGCTTAAAAAGCACAACATGGTTTAGGGCCAAAATACATTACTGATCTTTCGACAAAATTACGACCCATCCAGACCCCTTATATTATCTGGAACAGGTTTTCTGTGTGTCCCTGGAGCTAGAGCTAAACATGTGAAGCATGTTTAGTTTCTATGCACCAAATATCTGGAACAGACTCCCAAAAAACTGCAGCTCTGCTGAAACCCTCAATACTTTTAAATCAAGACTGAATACTTTCATGTTTGCTGCTGCCTTTTATTACATTTTTATTTCTTTACTGAACTGTAACTTTTATTCTGGAATTTTGGATCTCTTTTGTTTTTATTTTGTCTCTCCCTTGTTACTGCATGCACAGTCTAAAGAATGGTATCATCTTTTTGTCCGGATCTCAGGAGGGTGGCAAATAATCAAAAGGAAAAAAAAATTTGTATATTCATGTAAATTTGATCTCCATGCTCGCCTTTATCGCCATCATAGGTTTGGGTTAATGCAGCTGCCCAGGTGTTTAACTCCCTTGGAATAGCATTTGGCTCCATGATTTCTATGGCTAGTTACAACAAGTTCAACAGCAACATTCTCAGGTAATTATTTATTTTGTCTCTGTTTGGAAAAGCTGTACTGTGTCATGGGTGTTAAAATTAATGTTGGTTATTTTTTGTGAGTTTTTGTTTTAGATTGTATGTTTTTATGTTTTTATCTAACTAATATTAAACTGCACAGCCTATTACAGTCATTTGGGAAATAACTAAACAAAAAAAATTATGTAAATTCATATGGCTGTTTCTCTCAGAGAAGCAGAAGAACAAAGTGGAAGGACTATTTCTGGAGGAAACTGCAGTTTCGGTCTTTTCTCTTTAAATTTGCTGTGTTCAAGAAAGTTTTTGCAAGAGGTGTTGATTCAATTCTATGACCACTTTGAGGGCTATTTTTGTTGCTGCTGAATTGGAGTATGTTATATAAAAGTGTTTCTAATATTTAAGTCAAACCTCACTGACACAAATAGGGTGGACACAAGAATTGAACAAGAAGAACAAGAAAAGATGAGAGGTGTTTTTCTCCATTATTTACTTTTACCTTTACTTTTTATTGATATTTTTCAATAATGTCTGATTAACTGAGACCTTGCTGATCTTATATGACTCCAAATTTGTTTGTTTTGCCCTTCTTTCCCAGGGATGCTTTAATCGTCGCATTTACTAACGCTTTCACAAGTATCCTTGCTGGCTTTGTGATCTTCTCAGCTATTGGCTACATGGCTAACATACACAACCTTCCAGTTGACAACATAGCTACAGATGGTGAGCATCAAGCCTGGGAAGTCCATCTCACTGCACTCTCATGGCTTTGCTTTATTTTAAGCATCCAAACAAGAAGACAGAATCAGGACTTGTTGTGACATATTGAGTAATGACATCATGCTGCAGACATGGAGGGGGACAAACAAATACATCCCAAACTATGCTTTTAAGTCTAAGACCTTGTTTTTGTTTTCATCCTCCTGGGGGAATTTTTATCTTGTAAACAAAACACAGATTTCCAGATGTGCATGTCTGGATTAGATGTTTGATGTCTGAAAGCCACTTAAGGATGCTCTCAACAACTATTACTGATTTGAAGCTTAGTTAAGGATTCGTCCAAACTTCAGATTATTTAAGGTCAAAGTTAGAGGCAGCATGACTTATTTCATCACAACAACTACTCTACGGCGACAGCATTGTGTTGCATAGCTTAAATTGATTGGGTAAATTAATTACAAGGTAAAACCATTCTGCATTGCAGCATCCTGCAGTACTTGTTCCACATTCATTTTTTATTGACCGTTGAGCTTTGTTTTGTTTGGTCTTGTCACATCTTGTGCTTTTGAGCAGCTCATGTCTGGCACTGAGGCTGAATGAACTGGTTCTATCGTGGTTCTATAGCCTACTCAACCATTGAAAACAAACAAAAAACAAACAACAAAATACACTGAGCTGTCACTTACTAACCCTCACCCTGTCACATTTGGCATCGTTATGCAGCAGTTAAATGTGCTGACGGTTGATTGAAAGGAATGTCCTTTAGTGATGGTGTATTTGATGTTGAAGGTGTAGTTTTCTCATTTCCCTCATCCTTTGCATTTGGCATAGTTTATTTCTACAAAAAAATACCTGGGTTTAGACTAAACCGCAGCTAAAATTTAGAGGCATAATGTGCAGGAATTGTCTGTTTTTATATGCACACAGCATTCAAACTTGGCACCTCTTCCGCAACTCTTCATGACTGAGAGAGCAGAAGTGGTCGATCAAGGAAGACAGTTCTTAGAATTTAGCATTTATCATTTTATTTGTTTCATGGCAGCTGTCTCATTTAATAGTATTATAAATACACCTCTGCTGTATCATGTTACAGGTCCTGGTTTGGTGTTTGTTGTGTACCCCGAAGTCCTCTCCACCATGCCCGTCTTTCAGCTGTGGGCCCCTCTGTTCTTCTTCATGCTGCTGTGTCTGGGCGTGGACAGCCAGGTAAATATCTTTAACACTCCATACACACTATGAATAGTGTGTATGGAGAAGGAGGAGGATATTGTAAAGATTCAAAACTGAAGCACTCGACATATGAATGTATGTTTTTAGCAAAAAAGTTTGAGCTCTTACTAATTTAAATTCATATTAGTTTGAAATGTTCACATATAAATAAAATCAGACTTTTTTTTTCACCCAGACTTCAGCGGCAGGGTCACTTACTTGGAAACAGGGCAATGAGTTCATTTCTCAACCTCTGTAGGCAAAACAATTACAGAGGATTTCTTCTGTGAACATTCCAGTTGACCGTTTCTCTGTAAGCGTTTACCTATCTGTGTTCACCATTTAGACGTGTACCAGAAGATGATCACACATACAGTTTATTCATTGGAAATGACTGTTAGACTCTAACTAGCATAAATGTACATGTAATGGTGATTTTACCTTCTTATTTTTTATCCCCTCTTCTTTTTTATTTTAAATATATTGCATTTAAAGTACAATTTGAACCTTTCAAGTCTCAGAGTTAACTAATAAGAAGCTGTTACATAACCTGGTAAAGTTTTAGGTGAATGGTAATATATTCATTCTGCCCAGGGTCCGCAGACATCAAAGCTGGCCCAAGGTATGAGCAAACTAAGTGCTTGCTTAGGGCCCCGTGACCAGCAGGGGCCCCCAGAGAATATCTGATCTTTCTTACACTCTTAACACTCCGTGGACCACTTTTAACTGAATTTGCTACCATTCAAGATTGAAAACCATAGAAAGGTATAAACATGCCAGGCTGACATTGGTGTGATGTAAGCAACACAGCTACAAATTTGCAGAAATGCAGAAATCTGCTTCCTCTGCCGAATAGCAACTGGGAGATTGCCTGCTCTCCAAGTTTGCAAATTTATTGTTTGCTTCCATGTCCACTTCTTAATCAGAGTCCCCCTGTGAATGAAAATTTATCTAAAACACTAGGTGCTCAGTGCTTGTTTAACAAGTGTATTTGTAATAACAGCTTATAAAATAGATAATTAATTTACAGTAGGTGTACAAATGACCCATAGACGATAGTCAGGTAGCACTGGTGGAGGTGTGGGGGTCCCAAATCAAATTTTGCTTATGGCCCCATAAAGGCTTGGGCCGGCCATATCAGACATGCTAATGCCTCTGTTAAATAGTTAAAAAAAAAAAAAAAATTAATCTTTTAAAATTCTCAACATGTTTTTTTTTTTCCTGACGAAATCTTAATGCTTTAAGCTATATTTCTTCCTGTTTCCTTTCTAAAACATTTTTAGAAACTTTTTCATGGTAGCCCAAAAACTGTGGCAGCTTTTACTGTTCTTATATTTTATTTAATATTTGTTGAATATATTTTTTGTCTAATCTTACAAAAAGGTTGTATGACTATAAATATTTATTTAAGGAAATTAAGGAAAGCCTTCATTAAAAAAAAAAAAAAAAATTAAAGAAGCTTTGAATATAAAATAGTGCCATTAAGAACAACCCTATTAATTTTGCTGGAATTTGGTCATAAACCAAAACAGCTGACATATGTAAATTTTTCGTTTTGATGATTATCCCAATATGCTTCTGTATATTAAGCATTCATAAAAAAACACAATACTATGGCTGAAAACATGGCTATTATGGCTGTCTATTTGTAGTTCTGGGTGTTGACTGACAAGCAATGTGTATTTTAACACCTAACCTGTGTCTGTAGTCATGGTTACCTGGCTCTTTGAGAAGCCTTGTATCTACACATAGAAATATATCACACAAAAATGTCATTTCAAAAGAAGCAACAAGCAAATACAACAAATCCTGTATAGACAGTAAATGTTTGTGTGTGTCACAGTTTGGAACGATTGAGGTCACCGTAACGTACATAAAAGATGAGTTTGGCCCCCAAATCCTTCGATTTATAAAGAGAGAAGAGCTGCTAGCCCTGGCTGTGTGCATCATTGGCCTCATCCTGGGGATTCCTCATGTTACCAAGGTACATTATGCAACAGCAAAACTATTTTATGTTACTAGTGACACAACTGTTACCAAATAGTATCAAACCCTTTTCCAATTTTAGTCTTCCTCATCCTTTCTCTTCCTCTTCCTCCACAGGAAGGAATCTACGTGTTTCAGCTGATGGACCACTACACTGCCATGGTGTCCCTCGTGTTCCTGGCTTTGACTGAAATTATAGCTGTCTGCTGGGTCTTTGGTAAGATCCACATGAAGGTTATAAGTCCAAACCAAGGAAATCTGTTAGCTGAGGAACCAGACAGATCTGCGAAGCTCTTGGTTAATTTTCTTTAGCAGATGAGTCTGTTCCACATGGCAACTGCAGAGGCTGAAAAATGAAGCCAACACAAAGTGCCAAAAACTGCAGTTCCGTAAATGTCCACTTGGGGATGGCTCCAAAAGTGAGTCACTTCCCACAGAACCACAAAGTGTTTACAGCCTACTACAAACATAATTGTGGTCTTTTAAGCTAATTTGCTCTTTCATAACAACTGTGAAAGGGTAGGTTTAAGAAAAAAAGCATTATAATTTAAATTATATTAAGGCTTGAAGTCCATCTCCACTTTCTTGTCTAAACATGCTCACTCGCTGACCTCTGGCTCAAAAAAACAAAAACAAAAACAAAAACAAAAAAAACAGCCAGAATGCAAGTATTCCACAAACAGGTGGCTCTATCAATATAAAATATAATATATATTTTTATGGTCTTTTAAGAGATTGAAATGCAGTTATAGATTCCAAATGTTGAAGTGGCACTTTTCTTTTCCCATCAGGTGTCCCAAGTCTCTCCTTAATGATCAAAAGGATGTTGGGAAAAACGCCAAGCATCTTCTTCCGTCTCTGTTGGCTGCTTATCTGTCCTTTGCTGGTGCTGGTGAGGTTTAAAATATTAAAATGAAATCACCATTGCTCCTATTGATCTCCAAGGATCATCTGTACAATAATATGTTTGATTTAGGCCATTTAATATGAATAGCTTTAAGACTCTCCTTTTCCCTACACAGTGTATACTGATCTCCAGCATTGCCCAGTACTCTCCCGCTCACTATGGGGATTACACATACCCATTGTGGGCTGAATCTCTGGGCTGGTGCATCTCGCTGGCCTCCATTGTGTGGATCCCACTCGCAGCTATTCATGAGATCTGTAAAATCAAAGGCTCACTCCTTCAGGTGAGTACAAGACTCATTATTCTACGAGAAACTGTGAAAGTCGTTTTGTATTGGGTGCTCCAGCTGCCTAGTCTTTGTATTTTTCTCCCCTAATAATTCCTACCCATAACATTACACATCAGTATTGCTCCACAGGTCCACCGTCATGCTACCATTTCATTAAAATAGAATTTTTAAGCCACACTTAAAGCTCTGTGAGGCTCTACAGAGACAGCAGTGCTAATATGCTAACACGTTAGCAATTGCAATGCTAACATATTGATGTTTAGCACTTTTTTAGTGCTAGCATGTAACATTTACGCCAAACAAAGAATATATGCATAGCTGATATTTATGTGAATTTTAAAGTTGTGCAGGTATACATGAATATTCAAGGGAAAAGTTACTGTAATTCATTCTGTAGGAGGTTATAAATGTGTGTGTAAGAAATTTCATGACAACCCATGCATTAATTATAAAGACATTTCACTAAAAACAAAAATGCCAACCTGCTGGTGGCTAGACGAAAAATTACTGGATCCTTATCATTTATACAACACATGCTGTATTAGAACTTTGAATGTCTACACAGAGTTTTATGCTAATCTTTTTGGAGGGAGAAGATGTTATACTGGATAAGTGAAAACTTAAACCTATTGGTGTCAGCAGGTTTACATGCTTGAATGCTCACAAAACTCATCGGTTTTCTCATATAGCCGACTGCAGCAGCCCTATTTTTTTCAGGGTTTTTGCCTCTGTCTGAGACGTTCTGTTTTAGCTCTTGCCTTGCCTCTAAAGGGTTACTCTGCTCTGATTGGCCAGTTCAAACACACTCCTTCCAGATAAACCTACAGAGAAGCCCAGCACAATGTGACACACTCTGTGGTCTGACATTTTAAAACATTGATGAGAACAGAG
>JAQLOL010000022.1:5373323-5398610 GCA_029783665.1 Naso thynnoides
AAGAGAGGGAGAGAAATCAGCATCAAAGACATGTGAAACAAAGGTTCAAAGGCTTATATTTACATTGTGGAGAATAAAGATAAAAACTGTTGTTTGCCTAAATCCCACCGGTTTTGAAATTAATTCAGCCTCTATCGTATGCTTGACCTGTTCTCAGCTTTAACATGACAGTCTTTATATTAATGCATGCAGGATTTGTCCAGTAAGTCTGACTAAGCATATTTGTTTATTTATGTTTTCCAGTCCAGCCTATTAAAATGCTAATGAGGATATCTTGCCAGCCATTCATATGCATATAGGAGCTTCTGAGGCTCGGATGCGACAGCATGCCCCTGCTGCACCAGTTGCTTTTGTTTAATGAGGATTTTTTTGGAGCTTCTTTCAGGCTGTTTGGGATGTGCATACATAACCAGCATGTCCCTAAATAGAACTCACCTCCTGCTGGTAATGAGGCCACAGCTCACGGCGTTCGCTGGCCTTTCTCCCAAAAATGAACTGCTGCTGCTATATGCTTATGGAGAGTACGGGCTCTTTTCAAAGAAAAGTGAGGACAGTGTGGTTTCATGTTGCTCTTTGGCAATTTATTTTCACTATCAAATAGAAAGTCAGAGAAAGTCTGAACTATCATTAAACCTACATAAACCTGTGGATGAATTGTGGACATAGAAATATGAAATATTACCCAGAATATTCTGAATTCTTCTTGTCATAATGTTTAACTTGTGTCAGATAAACTCCTTTAGGGTTTGTGAATCCACTTATTTTTTACACACAAACACAAATTATATATTTCACGTTTCTTCAAAATGTCTCATGATTGAGCTCGAGGCCCCGTGTGACTGAATTTGTTGTCATGTGGGATCTGTGCTCGTCTCTCTGAATATGCCTGGACTCCGCAGCTCAGAAACAACAGCTCTGCAAACAATGACTTCTGTGCAGTGAGGGAGTCTCGCTTTGTGCATTCTGGAGGATGACACACAAAAGCAGCTGCTGCATTCAGAGGCACTTCCTGTGAAAAATTTCATGGACTTTGGATGAGGCTTGAATAGATGTTATTAGTGTAGGAATGTGTAGAAATAAAGTCTGTCCTTTATCTCCCAAATTTTCTGATATGTAAGACCATCTTTTATTCTTTTATGCTTTCAATGCAGGACTATTTTACACAGTTGTTTCAATTCATCTAGTCTCCTTCAATAAATTTGGCCCTGAGGTTGATTATCTTCTGCAAGCTTTTCCCCATTTCCTCCGGATGATGCTGTGTGTCTTTATTCAGTCTAAATGAAACATCATCCGAGTTCAGTCTGTTTTGTTCTTCCTTCCCTGTAAATTTCCCCAAATATGGCCTCTTGTTCTTACTAATCTCCCTCTTGGGATTTATTTTTCTTCACACTAACAAACATTTACCTTACCTATCATGTGTATCATGTTAGTTTTCTTTCCCTAAGATTAGTGGATATCAACAGTATACTTGTAACTGAGATTATCTTTTGTTTCATTTATTAGAGATTATCCTCCTGACTTTGGATAAACAGGACATCTAATCTCACACGAATATCAGCGCTCAGCTAGCTTGCTCCACCTCCACTCACTGTGAACGTGACTGTCATCTGCTACCAGTAATCTCCACTTTTTCAAATCGATTGCTTATCCGCACACACTGGAGCTTGTAAAAACCCCATGCAGAGTTACAGCCTCATGCTCTTCCGCAGGGGCCTTTATAAGGCAATCCTGTTGCAGAATCTCACACAACTCTGAAGTCGTGTTTATATAAAAATTATAGCCAGCAAAAGTCCAAGAATTGATTCCTGTGGGACGCCTCAAGAAAGAATAAAACTGCTGTAGCCCCTGAATTACTCAATAATATGTCTTTCTGATTCTATAGGGCCTACATGTCCTACAGAAGTGATTTTCAACCTTTTAGGGCTATTGGACCCCCTGGGTTTTTTTTCTCTAAAAAAAAACAAAAAACAAAACAAAAAAGAACAACTTCTGAAACGCTACAGGGCTCTCAATGACAAAAGAATAAAGGAAGTGCTGAATTTAGATTAGCAGTGTAATGCCCTAACTTTAATAGGAAGATGAGAGCGCATCAAAATGAGGCTTCATACCAAAATATGACCAATATTATACATACCAAACAGAGTGGACTGGAAATAAAGTCCTGTTTTTGCAGTTGAGGTAAAGTTCCCAGTCACTATTTGAGGAATAATGAATGTCTGTAAAGATCATAGGATCTTTTAAAAAAATCTATTTTATTACTTTATGGACCTCTTGCTATTGTACCATGGACCACCAGGGGTTCATGGACCCCTAGTTGAGAATCTGTCCTATAGTCTGGATGAAGGACAAGCAAACTGATCACTATTCTTAAAGGGAAGTACTTGAGTGTTGATGGTTGGTGCTTGAGGTGAGAGGGTAGGCTGTTTTTTGTAAACTCTAGTTTTTATTCTTGACAAAACCATTTCTGTCACTTTTTGTGTGTATAACCAAGAGCAACACCATGAATGAGAGACTAAAAGTGTGAAGCATTAGCCATTCCCTCTGAATAGACTTATTTACTTGCTACGTTGGTGATGAAGAAGATGTCAATAACAACAACACTGTAAGCTGGTATTTGGCAGTTACTTAAAGGGTTAGTTCACCTAAAAATGAAAATTCAGTCATGATCTACTCAACCTCATGCTGATCGAAGGTTGGGTGATTTTTTTAGTCTACAAAATGTTGCGGGAGTTTAACAGGAAAAAGGGGTTGCAGCAATTTAACAAACAATTGAAGTGAATGGTGACCAGGTTTCAATCTTTAACAAAAAAAACAAAAAAAAAACAGTAAAAAGCCTCCAAGCTGCTTGTTTGAAGTAATCCAAGTGTCCTGTAGCCTCGACATGCAAATGTCACAAAATGTCAAAAAAATGTCACTGACACCATGGTTTTAGCCTCTCTGTTCAATCTAGCCTGTAGCTCCTAAAAAGGGAGTCACATTCACGTATGCTTGCATGTGCACACAACATCTGTGACGGTTTTTTTTTTTTTTTTAAACTTGCCGTGTTGGAGCTACAGGACACTTGGATTACTTCAGATAAGCAGCATGGAGACATTTTATGTTTGTTTTTTTCCTGTGAAACTCCAGTGGTGTTTTGTGGACTTTAAAACTTCAACTAGTTACAACTCTAGTTTTAACCAGGCTAATGCAGCATTATTCCCTTTTGTACAATTCATTGTTTGAAAGCTACAGAGACAAATGACAGGCAAAGAAGGAGGAGGCAATAGTGAAGGGCATCATCAATTCTCCCTGTCTAATGTAAAAAAAAAAGAAAAGAAAAGAAAAAAGATACAGACAGGAACAGTTGGACGCTTAGGGGGAGGAGACGCAGTTCACTCTGTATACAGGTTGTCTTCATTGTGTCCTAGCTATCTGAGGAAAATAGACATTTGCTGTAAATAGTGTTCAAAAGTAAGGACTGTGTTTAAATCTAACCAGACCCAATGGACATCTCTCACTTGCTCAAATGTTTTTTATTGTGCTACAGCTAACCAGCTAAGTAGACATGGCCTCAGTTTGAAGTGCACCTTTCCCCTGTTTGTTTGGTCAGTCGTTCAACACGCTAAGGTGCTTGCCAGGATGCGTGTTCAAGCTAGATAAGAAGGAGACTTCAGCAGGAAAACTAAAGTCATTGTTGTTCTACATCCGTGGCTCTTGCTTTGTGTTGCAGGTTAGTGTCTGATTCAGTGTGATCATTTCTAATAGGCACAAATATGAATAAACTTTACATTTGTTTCTTTTTTATGTTAAAACTTACCATTTCTGTGGTTAAGGTTTGGTTAGGTTTGGGGCTATAATAACTGTTAAACTGTCTAATTTTTGATTATGTTTAGTCACAATAAATAGTCGGTGAGGGTTGGGAAAAGATCATGTTTTGGTTTAAAAAAGGTGAAAATATCCTGATGTTTTCTAAAAAAAACAAAACAAAACCCACACAGTTTGGCTGGAAGATGTCCCAATAAATGATTTCACCTGTCGATAAGAAAAGTCAGTTTATATATATTTTCTTATTCAATCTGAACTACATACCTTTAGTATTGATGAAATGCTGATATTATGTTTTGCAGGATCGTACAATGAAAACTGTTGTGGCGACTTGGTTGATGCGCTGCAGCAGACAGAGAAACAAAACAATTCACTTCTAGTTGCCCTGTCGAATACAACACTAGCTGGGGATGTGCTTCCTGTTAACTGTGTCAAACAAACAGCAGTATTGATTTCTGTTGATTCTTATTGATTTTAACTGTGTTACAGGATTAACATGGGCAGAAAGAGACACAGAAATTAACTTTCCTTTCGTTTTGGGGTCATCTGAATGTATTCATGGTGACAGAGGCAGGAAAAAGACAGAAGTGAAGGAGGATGTCACTGTGACGAATTGCATCGTGAAGTGGGTCGACTCTCCTGGGCATGCTCAGAATGGATGATGGAGACACAACTGAGCTGCCATTTGACAGCTGACTCAAAATTTATATATTTCCATTCAGTATTAACAATTGTCAGACAAATTGAAATGAACAGAAATGGATTTTTATCCAGTCAGTCAAACAATTTAAACTGAATTAAGGTGATGTAATTGGAAATTAATCACCTTAGATCATAGCGTTTGTGTGTGAATGTGTGTGTGAGTGTATGCCAGGAGCTTAGGCATGTCTGTATGTCAGCGAATGTGTGTGTTTGTGTGTGTGAGGGATTCTCACTGTATATAATTATCAGTAAGGGCTGTGTGTTCTGGGCCCAGCTAAACAATTTGACACCCTGCAATTTTCTGAAGAGACACAAACCCCAATTACCAAAATGAGTTTTTGTTACACAGCATTCAAAAACAAACAAACGCTTCAGCAAGCACAGAAAGAAAATCCTGCTGTAAAGTAGGTTAATGCACTGTAGGTTGGGGATTGGCACATGTGTTAAAGTCATTAAATTGGTTTTGGTTCAGAAAGCATAATCGCTATTAGTTTTTTACAATACATGCAGTTATTAGAATTTTCTAGCCTTGGTATTTTTCCTCAGATTTTAACTTGGTTGTTTTGTACTATTAGTCAACTTAACCAAAAAGGACGGTGATGTAAGGAGATATTTTGAAAGTATATGTGCAATGAACCCTTTAGATTTTTCAGACTTTTGCATAGTAATCCAGAATTTGAATCTGTATTTTAGACAGTTAGTTTGTAATTTCAATGCAGAGAGATAATTTGGATTTTATCTGTCTTAAACGAAATTCCTAAAAGCAGAAAAATCCAACATATTCAAATAATTCACCAAATAGTTGTAGTAGTTGTGTCCCAGTCTGTTTTTAAAATTTTCTGCTCGCTATTTTTATAAGAGCAATAAACTGAATAAAATATCTCCGCTATCGCTCTTTCAGTCACAAATACACACACACACACACGTTGGTTCTCAAAGGATCCTCTTTGTCTTTGTTGTCTCTCATCATTCATACTGCAGTCATTAATAATAAAAGACAAGAGTCAGTGCAAACATAATAGAGGAGGTGGAGCTTTTAGGCAATTTGGCAGATATGAGTGACTGCAATGAAGCCATTTGAAAGTGCACGTCACATCTTAGTCACTGACATTAGTCAATGTCTGCAATGAATCAACATATCCTGTGCTTTTAGTCTTTGAACAGGAGGAAGTACTTTCATATACTCGTTGATCAGAGTGGTTTAGGTAGGATAACTGTAGTTAACGTCTATATTACAAGAATGTAAAATAAGATCCTTAAATAACATGAGCAAATTTGTACCGAATATAGATCTTTTTTCCTGGGCAACAAGTTCACATGAAAGAAAAAGCGAACTATTATCAGAAGCACAGCTTAATGATGTGTTTTCCTCCCAGTGTGTGTGTGCGTGTGTGTGTGCACGCGCACGCGTGTGTGTGCGTATGACACCGATAGCACAACTGAGGAATTGAGACTACTGACCGAAACATCCCAAACTGTGTCAGATGTGTCTAATGAGATACGACAGGCAGCAGAGTCAAAGGGATCAAATGAAACTCTGAGAAAGAATCATTATTTTTTTATGGTGACTGAAAGATGTAGGTCTGTTAAAACTACCCTGGGCAGCAGCGATGACATTGAGACACTGCCTGCATAGCAATTACACCATGGCTGATTTCACAGCCTCAGTCTTCCCAGAAGACGTCTTCTTTTTTCTGTGTGTAACATCTACTGTAAAAACTGATTGCTTGAGTACTACAGCCAGGGATTTAAGTTGAATGCTCAGGATAATCTCATCATTAATTCATATTTCTAATTAATTCAGTGTGCCCTTTAAATAATGCAGGATCTATTTTTTGGTCGTTTTTGGAGAGACTGATGAATTATTAATGCCGGCATCCATCACCAGGTTTAACAGCAGACTCCTGCCTCTGTAACTCCTGTTAAACCTGCTCCTTCCCTTTGGCCTTTATGGGAAACAGACCAACTGGAACCAGCTTTCTTTTAAACCCTTGCCTATTACAGGAAGAGGAAGTATGATGAGAAGTATTCAGATAGTTTACTGTAGTAAAAGTATTAATAATTAAACCTCCACTGCAAGTAAAAGTTCTGTTTTCAAATCCTTTAATAAAAACATACAAGTATTATCAGCAATATTTATTTAAAATAGCAAATGCGAACTTATTTTGCATCAAAAATATTCTCTGTCGGTGTTTTATTGTGATATCTAATGTTTTTGGATGAATATGCTGATTATTTAATATGTATGTTGCATTTTATTGCTGTTTATGTTAAAGGTTGAGCTCATTTTAACTTGTGGTGCCGGATGCCTGGGGCTGGTTCAGGCAGAGAACTCAAGATGCTCTGCTTTACTCACATGTCATGAATTACTCTCCCCTATCAACTACCAAACACACACTCCCAATTCTGTCTATTCAACCTTTACAGATTACCTGTCATTCAGTTAAATTACTTTGAAGTGGCTAAGCACTGCTCATAAAGATTTAATTGTTTAGACTTCAGCCTTTTTTGGAATGCTGTTGTTCCATTTGTTTGATCATCCACCAATGAAATCGACTCACTCATAAATGCATTTTGTTCTTACAGTTTTCTGTTATAATCAGTTTAGCCATGTGACCATTTGTGGTTTTTCAAATAGGACCAGAAAGGTTGATGTTAAAGGTTTAACTACAAAATTTTCCATCTCTCCCCTTTGGTTATTCTCTGCTGCTGCTGCTGGCCTGCATCATCATTGCTGCCAGATCTTTCAGCCACAACAACATCTTAGCATCCACCTGCAGGCTCTGACCTTATCATGACCCTAAATCTCTATGTAAACACATTTTGTGGAGAGTGATGAGGTTGCAGCCTAAACGCCAATCTCTGACTTTGATTACCGGCTAAAAAACTTCTACGTGAGTTGTCAGTTTGAACTTCTATGTTGGGTAGATGAATCTATAACAATACATCATATTTTGTAAGATCATTATATGTGTGAAGTGTCACTGTCCTGTGAGGACAACGTATGTTTTAAAAAGTCACTTTTCTGTTACTTGCAGCTTTGTGATGATTAATTTACAGCTAATCCCAGAAGTTTTTTAGTTGTTTTTTTATCTTAAGAAGTGGGACATCTTTTTCTATTCATTAAGAACACTTTATCCTTCATAATCTCATAATCTATCGACTAATTTGTAGCTTTGTGGTTTTCACTGAACAGGAAATGTATGAAACATTTTAATACCTTAAAGTGGCGAGTAACTAAAGCTGTCAGATAAATGCAAAGCAGTAAACAGAACATTATTTCCCCTTAATTGTGTTGAAGTAGAAATGTAGGTTGCATAAAACAGAAATACTCAAGTAAAGTAATTGTATCTAAATTTATATACCTAAATGCACTAAGTTACATTTCAACCCTGCTGTTATGTCCTGATGTGGCTCTGTGATGTCTGAAAGAGCTCTAATCGGTGCTGCATATGTTAACTGAAGACCAGTGTTGCAAACAAACACAGAGGGAGCAGCACATGTCCTTCTGAATAAAACAGTCTGACAGTTACGATTAAGATTTAGTCTTTATACAACAAACACAAGGAGTTTTGTTTGCATTAATGGAGCCAAGGAGAGCTTATCAGCCCACACGGCTCTTCTGAACGGCACAGTCTGACAGAAGACAAGTCAGCATTGCTGTCTGTCTGTGGTGCTTGATGTACAGCTTCCAGTCAGTCACAGCATTTCAGTTTATCCAGTCTGTCACTATCAGCACAGAGAACATTTAATGACAGTGATGTGGTCGTGCAGATGGATAAAATCATCACTTACTTTAATACAGGAAAAATATTTATTGACTTAAATAGTGTCTAGCTCTTGTAGGAGCAGCCAGACCATATTGCTTTACAGACAGGAAGACAGAGGATGTGTATGTACGTAAGAAACCTCTGAGCAATCTCACTCCGGAGACGATCATGACAGTGTTACTTCCTGCAGCACTGTTGCTTTTTAATGACTCAATGGAGTCGACGTGTTGAAATGCTTTGCTGTGAAAATGTCACTTCTTGGTCGTGGGCAAGACAATCCTGGAGTTTTAGTCGTGTTTCATGGATCTGTCTTCTGTGTGTTAAACCCTGAGGGAGCATCAGCAAGGTAAGAACAAAAAAGAACAGCAGTTATACATCTGCCTTGTTGCCAGAAGGAGGTGGAAGAAAATAGATTTTTTTTCTCTAGCTTTTTCTATTTAGTTGCACCATAAGATTTCAAGTTGTTTAGGCTGTGTGAATGAGCTGCGTGTGCGTGGGAAGTGTCATAGAGGAAATCAGCCTGCCGTTCTCTCAGCAGTGAGAACTTAAAAATCCTTTTGAAAGATGGCCTTGAATGTCCTTGAACTGCAGCAAAGTTGACGAAAATTGATGTAACATGTTGAAAACCTTGAAACAAGAGAATTATTCCCAATATAAAGCTAAAAAACTCACTTATGTAATTGCAACCATTGCCAAAAAGCTGCTGCAGAGTGGAAAACAAGATTATTGTTTAAAAGGTCAAACTGAGTGCACAGCAACCACATTTATTGATTGTGTTATTCCAGTGTAAAATCAATGAGAACTATTCCAGAAAGGAACTGTAAGGTTTCTCTTCAGCTGGAGATGAATACCACAGTCCAGAAAGCAGAAACAGAGCTGAGAGATGTCTGTTTTAAACTTGTCAAGAATCACTGATCAGTCCCATGGGTGCACGGCCACCAGGCAGATAATAAATCACCACACATCGATAAACATGACACGTTATTATCAGCTGATTGACATGAGAAGCTGGCACAATCAGCAATATCCCAGTTGAAAATGAGAAAAGGGAAATTGAATCGATTGTGTTTGTTGTGTGTGTGGCAACAGTTGATACAACTTTATTGATACAGGCCAGCAAAGCATAAGCTGGGTGATTATTTTAGGCTGATGCATGACACACTGAAAAGATGCATTCGTGAAGCATTTGTATAGCTATACAGAACTGTTCTTATATCATCACTATGAACTGAACCATTACTAAAAATCAACTTCTACAAGATACGTAAAAGAACTGCTCCTGCAATAATTAATGCATTTGTGTTTGGAAACATGTCTACAATGGTGTTGAGCTCAAACACGTGGTTGATTGATCAGTTAGTTGACTGAAAAAGAAAAATTGCCATAATTCACAATGATCTTGATTATCTATTTATTAAGTTTGGTTGATAAATCCACCACCAAGATCTGGAAATCTCTTTATAACTATATTCATGTTCCCCAGTGGATAAATCGTAATGACTTAAAGGTCCAGCGTGAAGGATTTAGTGGCAGCTGTGAGGTTACAGATGAAATGAGGCCTCCACAAAACCTCCTGTTTCAAATCAACAGCAGAACCTCGGGGCAAAACGCAAAAAGCCCTCATTTGAGTATGTGTTGCTTTTCTCTGTTTACATCATTACAAATTCAGCACATTCTTTGAAAAAATATTGGCATTATACAAATGCAAAAAATAAACATGTACCATTTCACTTTTTCCACAAAGCCTATCAAAGTGATGCAGCTCTGATTTTATTTTTTATAAATTGAATTCAGCAGGAGGAAGGGTTGTTGAACAAAATTTTGAGCCAACAAAACTGCATATTTTAAGCCAAAATATCTTTTCTTTACCCTTTTTGTGCACAACCCTTAAGAACAGCACTGTCAAAACACAAAATCAAAAACTGAAATGAAAACTAAAGTAAGCCTCAACCTAAAGAAATGTCAAGTATCAGCAAGTTAGTGGTTTGCAGAAATGTACTAAGCCAACATTTGTTCTAGCATCAAAGAAGCAAATGTGTTTGCCACTCAAGTTAAACTCCTGTAAAGTGTTGTAGGCAAACACAAAAGATGTCCAAGGCACACTGTTCTGTTCCAAAAAATTAAAAAGCCTTTGCTGATTCATTGCAAGACAAAGTTAAAAATCTGCTACTGACCAGCAGATCGCCAGAGCCTCCATCATGGTGCAAAAGTCAGGACAGTACATGTCATTATGTAGCCTAATCAATCGACCAAAATATTGGAAATATTTAAAGATACTAAACACTGAAACACAAAACATATGTGAAACAATACCTGAAAATCAGAAGAATATAAAAAAGAGAAAAAATAGGAAAACATTTTTTAAAATTTTGTTCTAGTAACTTGGTTTCTTAAATCTTTGTGTTTTAAACTCTTTGCTGGACCAAACTTTGTCTCCTTTCTTTAAAAAAAAAAAAAATCAGACAGTTTTAAAAATTGATCAAAAGTAGATTATGCCAAGTAAGAAATTGTGTCATCTCACATGTTGTTGTAATCAGAGAACAGAGTTGCGATATGTGAAACAACTCTCCCTCACCACTGTTTGCTTCTGCCCCTGTTGCACGCATGGGAAATTCAAGCAGCTCCACAAAAGGATGTTTATAGGCAGGACCTAAGCCAACTCTGCTCTCCTGCATGATGAGCTAGAGTTACACCGCTGACGTTCCATTGTTCCCCATGTGCCAGAGGCGACTGTGACGTTCACAAGTGCACTTTACCTCGTCCTGATCTCATGTGACGATTAATAGAGCCTTAGCAATTCAAAACAGGCACAAAGGAAGTGTGACAACACTGTGTCTGAGAGCTGTGGGAGTTTTGATTTTCGTCATGTGAGAGTTTCTATTAAGAAACATGAGCGCAAATGATCAGTGACGTTGAGGGACATGTTGACATCAGTACAGTTTTTGCATGTAACGTTGACAGCAAACCCAAAGGAAATATCATCTGCTCTTTAAGCTGCGTAGAAGAGATTTTCTCTCCCTGTCACATGGCAAAGATGTGTGACAAATGAGGAGCGACCCTGTTTCTCAAGAAACCCACAATATTGAAGTTTGTCCCCTACTGGAAATTTCTCATGAGGCTCTGTTTACAGCTCTCTTGGGTGAAACCTCCCTTTGTCTTTGACAGGCTTCAGTCTCATGCTTTTTGCTTGATATCTGTGGTTCTGCACTGAATATGTTAATAATCCACTGAAGGAGGGAGGAATCAGCTTGATTTCACACAATTTTTTTTTTTTTTTTTTTTTTTTTTGACTGTTTGCTTGTAACGTGTAACTGGACCAACCAGTTCCGATTTCAAAAATGAAGGAAAATTTTCTCCATTCTCCTTTCATACTGCCGCCTACTCATCCTCATGAAAGAGCAGATCTACACAATGAGCCTATTATTGCCTATTTATTTCTGTTTTCTGCATCTGAAGGGAAGGAAAAACAGAAAACAGAGCACACTGCCCGCTCGTGATGCAGATGCATGACGGTTTGACACTGTGTTGGCAGGCCTGGAGTTTTATCTCTTGCACCATGTGATTTATCCCCCACTTCCAACACCTAACAGTGCATGTGTGTGCGTGTGTGTGTGTGTGTGTGTGTGTGTACCCTTAAGAGGAAATAAAATGGGCGAGATGATTTGCATCTATTGGCAACACTCTGCAGCTCATTTCTTTCTGCAACAAAAAGAAAAAGAATTAATTTTCCTTCCTCAAAAATCAGTCGAAGAGTTTGAGGATTTTGCTGTTTGGCCGCTGTCCCGTCCACTCGGCCTGATTCAGCATGAGTTATATTACTGCTGCACACTGGTGATTTTAAGAGTGCTCCTCGAAGTTGGAGTCCGTTGCTGAGTCACCATGTAGAGGAGAGTAATTGCAGGTGACAGTGCTAAGGGCAACAGCACAGACAGCTACCAACCCATGAATTGATGATGCTGAAATATGCAGAGTCATCCCTGTTGTGTCAGCACGTTATCCCTTAGGGACAGGCCAGCTTTAAGCTTGTAATAACTGAGTGGATGCTTCAGATTGCAGGTGCTGCAGCGAGATTTACTAAGTAAGCTCTGACTAACTGAACAGGTGAGACAAACTCACAGCACTCACCATCCAGGTGCACTACAGACTGCCTGTACACTATCTGTGTGTGCTCTCGTGTGCACTCTGCTTGCATGCGAGTGTCTATTTGTGTACATGCCCTTTAAAGATCTGTGTAATGCAGTTGCTCTAAGCCATCGATTTAACAGCCGTGACTGTCAGGGAGGGAACGATAAAACTGATTGAAGCACACAGTTTACACACAAGGAGATTTGCGGTTAAACAGAATGGATGATCACCCAGATCAGACGCTGGAAATCCTGCGTGTGGCGGGGACACAAACAGCAGTCGAACATCTGGAGGTGGGTTTGAGAGGGGTGAAGCAGAACTAGAAATCGGGATTAAAATCTGAATGCGGAGCAGGCAACAACAACAACAACAACAAAAAAACTTTCAGAGTTAATCAAAGTGTGACAGTGTGAATCAGTGTGAAATGTTTGGCTCACAGAGGCAAGAAAGGGTGAGATTTTGTCCATTTATTTTGTGCAGTTATCTCGCTGCTTTTGGATTTATGTAGTACTGGATAACTTTAACACACTCACAGACACACAGTCATGTTTCCATCACTTTAGAGGAGGGCTGTGCTAAAAAACTGATATGGCAATATATCGCAATAATTATTTTTGTGATATACTGCATCGTACCGTGGCCCATGTATTGTGATGCCACTCACATCGTGAAGTTCTTGCAGTATCCACCCCTAGTTTACAGCGTGTTCAGACACACAGCAAGAATACTTGTGCAATTTACAATGGCATCTACATAAATTCAGTGACACAAAAGAACACTTACGCACATGTTTTTATGTTTTCAGTCTCAGTGCGTCCACTGTTTCAGTGTGCCCAGGCAAAGTAATTAAATTTTTCATTTTGATGTTATGGCAGCTACATCAGTGTGTTCGGTAATTTGCCAGTACTGTCAAATAAATTGGAAGGGGAGTTTTGATTTAAAATTGTTTTAAACTTGCCAATACCCACCTGGACTTTAGAGGACACATCATCACATTAATTTCCTGAGGACTTATCCAAACCCTCACCACAACCACTACTGCCCAATCCTAACTTTAAAGGTACAAAATGTAACATCTCAGCATAAAATGTCTAAAGCCCGTGCACTCCAGCATGTGTCGTGGGTCATGTGAGCACAATTGGACGGCCCTAAAACAGATGTGCTTCCTCAGAGACTCTTTAGATCTGATTGCTCGGACCACATCTGGGGGGTCTGTCTGCGACGCATGTGGCCACATTCTTTAATTAGCATGTGCACAGATGTGTCCTGAGCCACATTAAAGGACCGCCTACTCAACTTCTGTAAAGTCACATGAAACATGCTGATGTTTGTGAAGGCATGGTCTGTTTCAATTGATCCCATTAACATTTTGTTAAACTTTGTTGAGCTGCTCAGGTTGATTGACAGCTCCCACGATTCCATGCTTTTTCACAACATCATAAAAATACATGTTTTGGTTTCATTGTTTTTCTATCGACAGACCTCTAACAGCAGATACTGCGTTTAATTGAAACCTTCACCTAAAACCTTAATGATAACATTATGAGGACTTTTGTTCCCAAAAGGAAGGCAAGTCGATGTGACTGTGTTTATAAGGGACCCACAACATGGGTGATATATATGCACGCACACACACACTCACACACAACCCTGACCTAACCCCACCTCTAACCCTAACCTTAACCTAACCTCTATTCCTGCCTCACCCCTAAACTTTAACCAGGATCTCAAACATAAAGTCATGCCGCATAAGGGACGATCTTTGGTCCCCATGAGGACTACTGGTCCTCACACAGTCAGTGTGTATGCCAGAAAAGGTCCTAAAAAGGTATTAAAGACACACACACCCACACACACAGATATAGCCTACACACAAACACAAATAAGCATGCACATTAACTTTTACTAATTAAATTTTTAAGGTGATTTTAAGGGTAAAAGATTTAAAACTGCAAAGACAACAAAATAAAATCTAACAGGAATTGAACTAAAACAAAACTAAATAATTCTCTGTCTCTAAATTACAACTTTGATAGTGCCTGTTAATATTCTGTACAGAGTAAGTGAAAGTATATTGAACTGCACACTGTCTAATGAGATGTTAGTCTAAATGCTGCTGACTGCCGGCTTTTTTACAGATAACTGACCAGTGTCCAGCCGCATTGTAAAACAACCCTGAGCCAACTGCTGTAATTATTAATATCACTATTCTTACTGCAATATATCTATTTTTATTACCATTTGTCATTGCAGCTTCCAACAGGGAGCCATAAACACCGATAACACTTCGCTTGAGTCCAACTTTCCTTTATGATTTGTATTTTAAAGCTAAACTGTCCAGCATTTATTTGTTAAATGTTACTGAAGTCATCTCAGAGAATCAAACTCCAGTCAGCCTATCAGCAGGGACTGTGTCCCCGCGCCAAACCTGTGCTGTGTGAGCGCAGAGTGCGGCGGGCACTGCGCCTCTGCGTGCTCTGCGGTGTCTCTTTAAGTACAGCAGGCAGTGCTGTTGGTCCGTGTGGGAGCGCAGGGCGCACGGTGCGGCGCTGCCTCTCCGCAGCGTCAAACAGCCTTCGCTTCACGTCGGATCAGCGACAGAAACGACAGGTCGAGCCAACCGGCTGCATCACATCCACGCTTCGACCCGGACAGCTGACAGGAGAGACGGAAAAAGAGGGGACTGATATAGACCGAAGAGCCTACAGCGCCATTGACATTACTCCCTCACGCTCCGACCGACAGCTAGAGTGCGTCGCGGTTTATCTGCGGTGCTGAGAGACTACACGCGCTAATATACTGATAAACTAACGGTAGTAATCTGCGGATGAAAGCCCGGTGTAGGAAAGAGCTTCACAGAGAGCGAGCTGCGGCACATATTGGGCTGAATGATCGTGGAGATTAAACATCATGATGATCATCTTCTGCTGAGTTTTTGTCCCGTGAACATCAAACCATCTGCTGTGAAGCGTCTCTTGACTCGAGCAGAAGGTAAGATGAAGTCACTACAAACATTTGATTTGATCTGATAAAAACGCAGAAGAAAAGCTTCAACGCAGCAGCTCAGAATCAGTTCTGAAATGTGTTAGTTTAATTTGTGGTTTATCAGAAATTCAGTCAAGATGCTTTAGAATGAACACAGCTGGTTTAGAGGACATGGAGCAAATCAAAATCCAAACCAGATTTTTTTATTTATTTTTTTTAGGATTTATTGTAGTGTTTTGCTTGATTTTAGTATGGACGCAGAAACTGCCACTTAAAGGAAAGAATGTGAAGTGGCTGCAGTAGCTTTTGTGTTTTTAAAGGTCAGATGTTTTTATCAAACTGAACCTGAGGTGATAAAAAAAAGTCAAGTAAAGGTTGTGCCATATCTACCCTGTTGGTTCTGCATAAACACCACACAGGCAAATCCTAACTTATTACTCTGTGTATTTGATTCTTAGTCTGTTAATTGTACAGAGTGGTTAATATTTGTCTACCTGTGGTGTTTGCATGCTGCTGTGTGACAGATGTTCTGGTTTCCTGGCTCTCTGCTCAGAACATTTTCATGTTCAGTGGGCAGTAAAGATGCATTAGTGTCCAACCAGGTGCATGGTTGGTGGCCTACAGACTGAGTCATTTTTTCCAAAGTGTGAAGTCGTTCTGCTTTCATTAGAGCACTGCTGCTAATTTTTAACTAGAGCTGAGAAAACAGGAAGAGCCTAACCTGCATTTCCTCCCCTCACTGGTAACAAATCTAGTTTAGAGATTTTATTTTTACCTCCAGCTACAGAACCTCGCCTGTCTCAATACATTTATTCATTAATGTCTTAGACCAAGAGCTCAGCTTCTCTATTAGATTGTTTTTAGCAACTATTTTTTTACTATGAAATATCTCAGTCATTTTTAGGAAGAAAATATATTTCTGGTTTTAGATTTTCTAATTTGAGAATTTTTTTTCTCTGCTTTGCACCCCCGTATGTTAGATATCTTTAAGTTTTAAGACTGTTTGTTGGACAAAGCAAAATATTTGAACATATCAACATGGTCTCTGAGGATTTATTTAGCTATTTTCTTGTAATTCATAAAAAAAAGGCTGATAACATAAAATGCAGATGAATCAATGATAAAGATAATTGTTACACTATTTATCCTCAGCTGTGCTTATTACTTACAGCGTCATTCCTAATGAATACGATGAAATTATGCAAATCTTCCTCCTCATCTTCCCTTATTTTCTCTGAAGACCCCTGTTAACTCTGGATCATTGTATTGAACCAACCACTCAGTGTGAAGTGTTGAAATAGGAGAAGAACAACATAATGGTTATTAAGATGGATCACAGAGCTGTTAAAATCAATTCATGGACGGTTCTAATTGCTCGCACCACTGCAATTTCAACACTTGGCCTGACAGTAAATAAAAAACAAAGAGCATGACAGACCTCGACTCATATCTTCTGAATCCAGTTCGAGCAGAACTGATCGATACATGAACGTCACAATAGGATTAAAAAGAAAGAGAAAAAATAAGGCTCTTGCTGCTGCTGTTTCTAACTCAGCCCTCTGGTCAGAGGGAGTTTCTGTCATATCATATAGTGACGTGTTTTTTAGCTGCACATGGCAGAAATCTGTGGATGCTCATTTAAAAAATAAAATCACGTAGATTTATAGTTGCTTACAGCAGCCGTGCTGTCCTGTGAGCTTACTGCTCCCCGAGGCTGAAATGAAGACCTCAGAGAACAAATAAAATTCACATTTGTACACATAAGATGTTGCTGTCCTGCTGCTTCTCTAAATTTAGTTAGTAATCACATAATCCAAGTCAGCGTCTTCATGATTGTACAGCAAAGATTGTATTCTGAAACAAAAACATGTTCCTTTTGTAAATTTGATGTCAAATTTCAGAGTTTTTCTCACGCTGTGTGGCTGCTGCTGCAGAGGAAAACTTAAAAGTGGCTCAGATATGAAGTCCTTTGTGTAGCGACGGGGTGGCCGGCAGCAGAGTGAGAAGGCTTTGAATTCCTCCAGAGCTTATCTCGTCATCCTCTTGGCGACCTCTCGGGGACGTGCCATGGATCATATCCAAAGTCCGCAGGCTTTCAAGATCCTCACAGGAACTGACAGGAATTACAGTTTGCATGCTCGTGTTTGCCGTTACAGTAGAATAATGGTCATGCAGTGTGGGCTGTGTGTAGGTTGGGTGGTATTCTCGGTCCTGATAAATCACCATTAAGAAAGGATGTCAAGATCCTCATTAGAGCTCCTACAGAAATAGCTTGGCATTAAATACTCTGCCTTCTTGGCGACGGACGTGCTCGAAGTTTCTGTTTATAGCGTCTGACGTTTAAAGGCAGAATAGCTTCACATTTACTGGCTACAAATTCTGTTTTTGTTGGTGTGGAATCAAAATCCAAAAGGTAAAAAGGCCTTAATTTATTATATTTTTGAAAAGGTGATTTTCCTTTTCCTCGAAAGAAAAGATGAGTTTTAAAGAGGATCATCTTTAAAACTGTGTTCTGGTTACCCGGATCCAGGCAGTGGGTCAGCTTCGCTGCATGCACATCTTAGCCAGATTTTCAGCTTATAGAAGGATTATTCACAATGCTGGACCTCAAGAAGTATCCAGATAATCACTGCCTAGACAGGTGGTAAGAAAATACTGGCTGGTAAACATCAGACCAAGTGGGGAAAACCCAAAATGTTAACTTTAAGTCTGTGGGCTTTGTTGATTGATATCAACTGTAGATACTCATTAACTTGTTACATGAATGAAATTCAAGTGGAGCAAAACTAGTATGACAAACAGTAACTACAGGCAACAAGGTGTATTTTGTTAAAATTCCACTTACTGCGTACAACAAATGCTAGATGTGAAGTTGTCTTATCGTCCCTTGTTTTGCATGCTACTGTGCAGAAATCTTAGCTCACATGCTGTTAGCAAAGACTGCAGAAGAAAAGCTAAAGAGCCAATTATATTTTGGAAATCAGAGCTGCTGCTCAGGCAGAGACAGGCACCCTGCTGAGGATGTGGACGTTATTTAATTCAACCAAGGCTAATGTGAGGAGAGAGATGGTGTGTGTTTGTGTGTATTAGAGTCAGAGTGTAAGGTTGTGTTCTCTCATCTTGTTCATCCCCCAACATGCGTTTCTGCAAATGGAAGACCATTCAAATGTGGCGCCAAAGAGACTAAAATTATGTTATTTTTATTCCTACCATGGGTGAGTGAACATTATTTTTGATCGACTAAATATCTGTCACCATCTCATGTTTTAGTCAATGTGTCTCTGATGATTTCCGTCATGCTGCTCCCCCGTATTTACACTGCATTAATTTTAATAATGCTACCAAAGAACCAAGCTGAATTCCATTGAAAAAACAACATGCGTTTTCATCTCTTATGCATATCACCGTGTTACCATGTAAATCAAATATTCAAGTTGCATTGTGAGAGTTTACTAGTCTTAATCTTAATAGCTTTGCTCACATGAGACTTGAGTTATTGGTCCTTTATTAATTAGTCATTTAACTAGATAAAGCTCCACATGTTCCTCCTAGTTGAGAGCCAGCTGAAATAAAATCATATATAAAACATGATTAATGAAATCAAACAGCAGCATGTTATTATTAAAGTTAGGATACAAATATGATGATAAAAGGATGATGAAAATATGAGGTATAAAAACTGTCTTTAGTTACCAAACCTGAATTATCACAACAACAAGTAGACGAGTCAAGGTCTTAGATGTGTCACCGGCTCCAGCTCCCTTCAGCCCGACTCAAAGTTTCTGTTTGCCCTCCGCACCATCAGATTGACTTACAACTGTGTGAATGTCCAACACTAACCGCTCAGGGGACGTTGTGGTGTGTGTGCATGTGTGTTTGTTTGTCCATGTGTGGGGGAGAGAGAATGAAGAGATGGGAAGCGAGAGTGCGAGAGCAGTCGAGAAAATAAAAAGGGGAGATGAGGAGCAGAAGATAAGGGGTAAAAAAAAAAGTGAATGAAAAAAGCCACATTCTCCGTGGTCCGCCGCTGACCTTGAGACGCTGCCTGTGGCTGAGATTAGCACATCACCACTGTAATAGCTCACCTCGAGTAGCAGAGCCCCTTGTCCTCTCTTCAACCTGATCTCTGCTGCACAAAAAGGCCTTTGTTGGAGTTAGAGTGCTGGACTCTGTTTTCTGAACCTGCTGCACCAACAGAACTCCATCCTGGCAACAGCCGAGCCTTTAAATAGAGAAATTTATTTTACCGACTCCACTTTTAGGCAACGGAAGGATAAAATGGTCTGAGTGCTGCCTGTGTGTTGCTCTCAGAGGCATTTATCTTTGGGTCACGCTTATCCTCAAACTGAAGCACCATTTGTGCACCTAAATGAGTTCCTAAAATAAACAAATTTATAACCTAATGGACCAAAAAGACTGAATAATGCATGAATACAGATAACAAGCCCTAATTTGTGTCCAGTGATTTTAAGGACATTTGCTTGGAAGCACAATTTAAAGACAGCAAACACACGGAGAGGTCTTTAATAAGCTCTATTAGGTCAGTAAAGGAGATATTAAATGCATATTAGTGCGCAGCCCATTGGTGTTTTCTCAGCTTTGAGAACGTCCCTTCAGGCGGTGTTGTCGATCTGCGAAAACATCCATCCACACCCGCACTGCACTGTGAAGAATGAGACAGGCTCTTTTCTTCGAAGACGATGTCAGAAGGTTTTGATAAGACCTGGTCGAGCAAGGCTACAAATCAGCAGCAGGAACCCCGGCGTGATAAAGAATCAGGGGGAGTGGAGTCCCCTCTGGGTCCGTCAGCCTGTGCAGTCAGTGTCAGCGGCCGCATCAGATCTCCTTTCAGCGTGCAGGACCTTAATTGGGCTCTCACACTTTCTAGATAAATTTGTCAAGTTGCTGTGAAATGAACCGCTCAGCCAAATCAAGATGTGCATCCCCCTGTTCCTCCCCTAACCACCGCTTTACCTCTGTGATTATCACAGAATAACAGGATACTCGAGTTTTAAACGGATGAGCTTCTTTTGCTTATTTCCTGCTGGGAATGTGCCATTAAAGGGTAAATAGTAGCAAATTCTCAGGATAGTTTTACACTCAGTAATTGTATCTACTGGGATTTCATGTGAAAGATGTGCAACCGTAACCAAGCCTTGTCTATTTATACACGCTTAAAGTAAGAGCTTATTATTTTTACACTCAGCCTTACATGTTGTTCCATTAATTTGCAGCAGCAGGCTGAATGAGCGCCTAAGTCTATCCCCTTATCAGCTACTTTCCTGACTCGGGCGCTAAGCAGAGCACACACATGAGCTCCTCTGTGGTGCTAATATGCTCCATCTGTCAGTGGAGCTGCCCAGGTTTGGCCGTGATGTTAGGGACTATCACATGCAGTAAATGAAGCACGCCTGGTCAGCCACGAGCCCCTCGCCACGCCTTGTCAACCCTCATCACCTCCGCTCTCTCGCCGAGCGTGCAGATGTCTTTCCCAGGTTGCTTCGGGGTGGGATGACTCAGCTCGAGCTCCCGCTCAGCGCTTCACTGACTCCTGGTGCAGCCCTCTCCTCAGTCAACCGCGACAACTCAAACACGGTCTGGTTGAACTGTCGAGGCCAAAACACAGGCTGCATTATTTGCTGTGTTAGACTCTCGAACGTAGGGGTTCCAAACCTTTTCTTTTTTGTTTGAAGTGCCACCACAACATGATGAGTTGGACTCAAGCACCTCTTCATAGTTCCTCTTCAATAAATGGGACATTTTGCTACAAAGAAGACACAGAGAGGCTGCTGTGGATCATTTCTTTCTGTCAGATTTGCAGCCATACATGTACCTGCTTTAGATAAGCAGAAATTAGACAACTGAATTATTTATTTAGTGCTTGTAGCTGTTCAGTTGGGCTGTTTTGTTCATTCTGACGATAACATTATTTAAGACCATCATTAAAGGAGCTAAACTCTATATCTCCTTAAATTTAGAATTTTGTGTTAACTAAAGCTGAAGCGGTCAACAATTTTTCCGCTCTCACTGTGATTTATCCAAGTAAATGATTACAGAATTATCTGCTGAGGTTTTTGAGATATCTGCCTCCACCCTGATATAATTGAGGTGTTGGGAATTTTGTTTTGGTGCTCACAGCAGTAACATGTCTTTCCATAAATAATGTCCCAGTTACGCAGGAAAATCCACAGATCTCTCTGAGAGCTTTTTCTTTGGAGCTGCTTTCTGCAGAAGAAAGAGTCCCTTTAAGTGTCAGAGGCAGAAACTCAACACCTTGGCACATGAAACCAAATGTATCTGCATGGTGAGACGCCACTAAAGGGAAATGAGAAAACCTGTTTTTCATGGCTGAACTGACCTTTTTTAAAAAAACGCAGCCAAATTTATATTAAACCTAAGTGCAAAGTACCTCGCTGTTATCTCACTCTGTTATTTCTCAGCTTCTCACACATACAGTCACATGCATTCCTCCATTGCTTCAGAGATGTTGTCCATGTTGCATCAGAACAACAGTGAAACATTACTGCATGCTCGTCATATTTTATTCATCATAGGAGCGGCTGCGGCATCGAGGCACGCTCCCTCCTGCGAGTCCAAAGCAGGCAGCTGTCAGAAAGCCTGAATCCCCAGATGCTTCGCCCATTTCTGCGTCCACACATGCACACACATACACACACACACACACAAACAAACACACACACACTTTATTGCATACTACAGTGCTCCCTTGTGTGCACGTACACATGTAACCTTTCCATCACTGCAGAAGTAACCTTTTCTCAATTTCCTTTTGATTTGAGGTTAATGTGGTAAAGCAGTTTCAACACTGTACGGTCAGAGCTTTTGGAAAACAAATCCATAAACAGTAGAGGTTGTCAAAAACATAAGAGAGCAAAGTGTTTCCCTTGAACTTTACAGCGAGTAAATCATCAACAACGGTAATTTTTAATGTCCACTGACACCAGATTGTTTCCTGTAAGTCTGACTCAGACAGACAAAGTCTGATGTCTTACAAGGCTTAACCTCAACCCCCTTAAAAAAAACATATATTATATTATATGCATATAATAACTGTTACTGTTATACACAATATACATTCCTTTAATTCATGAGTGTTGATAAGAATAAATAAAATAATCCTTGCTTCCTTTAATTGAGAAGTGCAAACACATAACTAAAATATACAGGTATTTGTATATACACATATATTGTAATCTCTGACATTCAAAACCTTATTTGCAGACAAAAATATTTGGAAATTCCAATTCCCCCAAGAGAATCTGGTTGTGTTCACACAACATTTGTGCTTTCATTACTCAAAGATTTGGTGTAAAGGTACTTAAAATCTGTTTGAATTTAATGTATGATTTATTATTCATAATATGTAATATGGAACAATTGTCCATCACTGTTTGCAAACACAACATTCAGCCTTGGTTTCTCCATTGCATCTTAGCTAGACTGAGAGAGCAGCAGTGAGAGTGAGCACCATTACCAAGACAAGGCAGTGAATCAGAGACATGAAATATTTTTTTTATTTGGTTTTTATACAAGTTTATACATTTTACAATAATTTCTTATGATAATCCTTCATATTAAGCCTTTAAAAACAACAGAATTTGATAAGCACTCATCTTTTTTAAGGAAACCATTGTAAGTTGTAAATAGGGAAATTTACTCATTCATCACTGAAGTGTCATTTCACAGAGAGCTGATGGGACCAGCAATGAGGGCGTAACGACATTATCGACGACATAAAAACAACAACGACAACAACAGTTGACTGAAAATAGGACGCGTGAGCAGCAAGGCCTCTAATGATGTTCATGTTTAATTGGACAGGATATGTTGACAGCAGGCCTCTGGTGCTGCTCGACCTTTACAGGCAGATTTGCGTGATGCTGATGAGGCTCATGGTTCAATACACACTTTGCAAGTCATGCTCACAGAGCACCCCTCCACCAACACACGTCATGCTCCTCAAATGAATGCGTCCAGACTGTTGCACCCAGCTGATTGTGCACATTGAACAGCTCATCACAAACAGCTTAATGGCTCATGTAGAACAACACTCGAAGTGACAGACGAGCGGCTTGTCCTCACGCAATCGTCTCTGTCTCTTTGTATTAAAGGAAGATAAAGTCAGGAAGTATCGATCTGTTACGACGTTAAATGCAGCTCAGATGCTGTTTGTTGTAAATGCTGTACTGTTCCTCCAACTTTAGCACAGTTGGTGCTAATTTTCCAAACAACTTTTACTGCCTGGGGGTTGTTGCAAAGATGGCTGCTGAGTTGCAGAACTTGCCTTGATGTATTTTCACTCAACATAGACTGTAAAATACTGTACCCAAAATTGATTCTACATTTCCAGCTGCAACTTTAAAATGCTGCACTCTGATGCATCAAGAATAATAATGCCATTACATAGTAAATCTGATCAAATTTTCTCATGTGTACTACTAATTGAATAAGGGATGTTGCAGTTATACCTGCACAGAACAACTCCTCGTTGAGACTGTGACAAGTAGCTTTTTCACACACATACAGCGATGGTGTCAAGTGGATACATTTGATTACATTTTTTTTTGCTCTAGAAAAATACAAAATACTTGGCTGTTTTGCTGAATACCTGCTGTTAACTGTTTCGTCATGCTGAGACAACAGGCTGCAGTTTCAGGATCTTGTATTGTCTGAAGTGATCTCAGCATGTGGTGCTTTGGGCAGGATCTCCCCTTTACTCCAGACAACATCTCTACCAGCCTCTTTAATCCTCTCTTTTTCCAGCTTTGAATGTTGCAGACTTATCCAGCTCTGAAGGATATACATTCACCAAAATCTTCAGTGTTAAATCTGTTGACAGCGAGCTGATAAATGCAATGGATCAACAAGGCAAAGGGCATGTGCAAGGATTTTTCTGGTTGAAAATGGACTCCGCTGAGTAGGATTAGTCTGTGAAACTACATTGTGGCTTTCTAGGAGGAAAGAGAGCAACTTCAGTGAGGAGGAACTAAGATTTTGTCAATACTCATCACTTCAAATAGAACCAGCTTCACTCCGACACCATTTCATTTCAAACACACATTTACTGTAATGTAACGGTCGGCCGCCTTTGGCAAAGTAATTTAACACTGAGCCATAATTTATTACAGTGCTTTAAAAATAAATACAAAATGCCCTTTTTCATTTCTCTCTCATCTCAGTCGGTGAAGGGTTCGCTGCAGAACAAGAGTGCTGGGGGATTCTTGCTTTAGGACACTTCAGCAGAGAGGGTGCTTGTTGACACAGCAGCTTGAATGTGCATCCTACAGTAGAGGGTCTGTCTCTTCTCTCCCTGCACCGCCGAGCACTCGACTGTTTTTCTGTTCTTTCTCCGTCCAGCCGAGCAGAAGGAGCTGCGTGGTGCAGAAGGACAGTTGTGTCAACATCTTCCTCTGTGAATAAGTTCCCACAACAACCCATGATTATTATGTTACTGTACTGTTTTCATTTTGGTTTTGAACACTGGGCTGAAGCATTTTTGTGGCAACAAGATTAAAATCTGCTCTAATCAATGCAATGAATTAAATTACTATGTGTAATGTGATAGCACTCGCTAGTAGTGACGAATACAGGGAAATATCACCCAACCCTGCTGGTCCTGACAGATAAACAAAGCTTTTTATCTTGTTTCAGTCCATTATTTGGACCTAAGCAAATTTACTGCTTGGTTCACTACTAATTCACTACTTTTATGTTGCTTTCCAGCTTCACCAAGCAGCTGTTTGCACAGAAGAAGTAAGCTAAAAAGCCCGGTATATCCATCAGGAAAAAGGAGCTTAAAGGGTATCTCCAGTCATAATCAATGTTTGCCTCATAAATCAAGTCACCTATGATCAGTTCATCTCATACCATCCACACACCC
>JAQLOL010000022.1:5398894-5416986 GCA_029783665.1 Naso thynnoides
GCTGGACGGAGAAAGAACAGAAAAACAGTCGAGTGCTCGGCGGTGCAGGGAGAGAAGAGACAGACCCTCTACTGTAGACCCTCTTATGACTGGAGATGCCCTTTAAATATAGGTGAATTACCAGACTACATCACACTACTGTCACACGATTTCAACTGCGTATGATGGTTGCAGGAAAAGCCGTTCGTTGTAAACATGTCGTGTTGTGCAGTGAGATGCCAGAATGGCATAGCCGTTCAAAAAGACCTTAAATTTCCACAATACCGTCAAATCATGCTCCCTTTCATGCTAATGGCAGAAATTTTTGGTTGAAAGCCATCAGAATTGAATGCCTGGCTTTGCAGTGCTTATTTCACATCAGGTAAGCTAACCTCCAATCAGCCAGTCTGTTGTGATATGCGGACAACAGTTTAACACTAAGATCTAACAGTATAATGTAGGAGTAGCTCAGTAGCTGTCTCCATCTCTCCAGGCTTTCTGCAACCGAGGTGTGTGCGTGCATCCACAGTGTTTACAAACATATAATTGGTCTATTGGATTTACATTTGTCAGCGAGCCAAAAAACAAGAACGCAAAAGACTTGAATGAATGATGTTAATCTGTAACTGCTGGACATGCAAACAGATTCACATTGACAGCTTGAAAGGTTGTTTCCCCTGATCTTAAAGGTTTAGTTTGCAGTTTTTTGGAGTTGGGTTGTGTAAGTTGCCTGGATGGCGGTATGCAGCTGGGGAAGCAGACAGAGTGAAGCAAGCAGAACAAAAACTTCAGCGGCCTGAAAAAATTCCCACCCAAAAAAAAAAAAAAAAAAGGAAAGTCATATCAGTTCAAATGTATGCTTTAATTACAACATTTTCACCGCTTTACCTTTCTGTCAGACAGCCTTTTTGTCAAAGAGAACTGAAGCCTTTATAATTCTTTCTTCAAACAAGACACCTTTGACAAAAGCAGTAATTTTACCTCACAGAACCTCAAAGTTGCTGGTCTGCTGCCTCGATTAATGAGTTAATTTGTGTTATTGTGTGACTTCAATGCTTAAACAAGTCTGTTCACATCTAAACTTAACGATATAGCATAAAAAAGTAAGTAAAGCAGCCTCTTATTTTACAGAACAGGTACTCAAGCTCAAAAATAGTAAATATGAAATCACATTGATATGAAAAATATTTTAGAGTAGATAGTTCCAAATATAACAAAACCAAACTTTGCTATTGAGAGCACTCATTTTTAATGACTGAAAGTTTTTTTCATTGTCCGACATGGAAAAAGAAATTGCCTTGTTCTCAGTTAATGAATAACAGTATTTCTCAGCTGCATGTTGTTGAAACATGTTCGTCTGTTTGTACTTTCGAAGTTTAACTAATGATGTGCAGTTGAAAATTGCCTCAAGTTCCATATTCACAGGCATTTCCTATTTCCCTCCTCCTCCCCCTCCTCCTCCTCCTCACCAGCTAAACATTTGAAACCCTCTGCAATCCCCTCTTAAGTTTATTCAAGCAGAGAGGACTGAGATTCACAGCAGAACTGAGCCGGGAGAATTCACTTTTAATTAAAGCACAGAGATCTTCTGTGCTTAGTGAAGGTGGGAGAAGAAAAGGGAGAAAAAGCTCTTTTCCTCTTTGAAAAAACTGAACTGCAGATATTCTGTACGGCCCTGAAAGAAGAGCTTTGTTAAGGTTGGATAGTGGAAGACATCATTTGATCCCCCATTGACAGCGCCTCCCTGCTGCAGAATAATTACTTCTTTTATGAAGCCATTAGAGGAGACCGATTCAAGTGATTGTTTCTCAAATGTCCATCTATGTGGCCAACTGGGATCTGGGAGTGGCAGCTCCTGAGGGTGGGTCTGAAACTCACACACAACAGGAATCTGAGATTTTTTTTTCTCTGTTTGGATCTGTGTGACACATCATTAGCGCCGGGACTGCTTTTGCTGTCGCCATCAAAGCTCCTTGCGGCACTTCTCTAAACAGTAGAAATTCTCTCATCTTTCATTTTTTTCTATCCATCATTTATTCAGACTGACAAACAGACTTCACAAGCAGGTCTACAGATAGAAGAATTAGCGCTAATTCAAATATTGTGCAAATGATTTGTTCAGTTTTTGTCTTTTTGTTCATGCCTAATTGAACTCTGCTGCTTTGTGTCCGCAGTGATAATGGAACTATTATTCCTTCACTCCAATTTCCTTTCCGACTGTGTCTCTTGCTTATCATCAGTGCCGGTGGAAATGTTCCTGATCATCAGTCACTCGATTACAATGCTGCAGCTTAACGCTACTGTGCACCAGTCAAAGAAGAGGATTACATTATTTTTAGAGCCTTTAATTTACCTCTTCTCTTTCAGAGTAAAAGGTCACCACTGAGCTTAATGGACCATTGAGTATTATCAGGATTACAATGAGCTTTTTCGCTGCCATCCCGGGCTTAATTTTAAGCTTTATAGGGTGTGCTTAAAAACTTGTCAGTGATTGGTCAGTTTCGACATCTCCAATGCCAAATTTACTGTTTTTTCTAATTACACAAAGGCTTTGGGGGGGGGGTGTAGCCAACAGGGATAAACACAGCAATAATATCATGACAGCATTAGTCAGTATATATCAATCTCTTTAGTCTGTTTCTGCATGATCCGGAAATGCAAACAAAAAAAAGAACAGGAAATCTCTGAAATCTGGCTGTTTTGAAAAAAGGGTTGGCTCATTGTGCAATCGCGGCACCATTCGCGCCGATTTGAGCCAAAAGATTCACCTGTTTCATGTTAGCATGCAAAATACACATTCTGCTGTATGTCCTGTTAAGCTAAAAACAAAATATTTGAGTTGACACTCATGAAGAAAGACTCAGTCATGTCTTCGCAGCGTCTGCACTGCAATTCTTTGTGACTTACTGGCCAAGATATACACGGACGCTGGCAAGTATGTGATAAGCTAATAATGATCAGTGCTGTTGTATCGGTTGAGATATTTTGATAAAACTGCTGCTTTTCCGAGGTGTTGACACTATGAAACCCTGATTCAGCGGTTTTGTGAGCTTCCATTAAAAAAAAAACAGTGTGTTGGACACTGTCAGTGTGGGTACCTCACTACACATGAGAGGAGACAACTGCAGACATGAAGCGATTATACAGTGTTTTCAGCATCTTCCTCACGATTCATGCTGTCTGTTCCCATCTTTTGCGAAAGTTTTGATTGGCTCCTCTGCTGGTAAAGGAATTGGAAATATGCAGAAACAACAAACCAACCAAATGTGTTAACTGTGCTTTGGATAAGGTGTTGAAAACCTCTGATGGATTATGGCTAAGAAAAACCTCTCAGATTTTGCAATTTTCACAAAACTTTTACTGTCAGACCATTTACATGTGGAAAGTTGTGTCAGTGTGCTTTGTTTTTACAGTCAGTTTAGCTTTTTCTTCTTTCTTTGCTGTCCAAACGTGGGATTTCATTTATGAAACTGTTTTAAGGTTTGTACTTGGACCATAAGACCATTTCCGACAGTGTGCTTATGTTTTATTCATAAAAGATGCTGAGCATAAAAACCTTACTTAAGCAGGTTCTAAGTATCCCATTTATAACAAACACACCTGAGATCTATAAATCCGAAATGAACTTAAATTGATGGCTCCTGCGTTGGATTTTCCCTGAAATAATGCCAGCATGAAGAAGGGTCCAGTCAGAAAAAGTCATGAAGCAAATAAATCAACCAAATAAAAGGAGAAAATAAACTTTTTGGAAAATAAGATCATGGCAATGGTAGAGGAGACTTAAGCCAGGCAACACATTTATTCAATGGACTTAATAGTGGGTTTTTGAACAAACAGAAAAAAGGAGTGTGTTGCTGCTGCCTTGAAGAAGTTGGGGCAAAAAAGACAGAACTGTGGCTGTTATTCAACAGAAATCTCACCATAAACTTCAAGGGAAAAAGAGAATAGCCACAGGTACCTTCAGCAGTCAACTGCTAAATCATTTTCGTCCTTAAACTGATAATTCCTATCACGCAAAGATCACCACAGACTTATGCCGAGGTCAGACTACATGATATCAGCCTGAAAATAGCCGTAGGGCGTTTGGTAGGCTCAGAAATGATCAGTGGTCATTGGGTGTGACAATCGATCATTTCATCTTGCGTTGTATGTCATAATGGACACCGCACCTAAGATGCTTGTTGACCTTACAACAGAAAGACTAGCATGTTTGATTTTTTGTTTACCTCCTGTGATGGCTTGTGAGTAGTAGTAGTAGTCAGTGGCGAGCACCTCTTTGCCAGTGATGTCACGCATGTCGTGAACTGCAATGACTGATTGGGAAGCAACGTGTAGTCTGTCATGTCTCTCAGCCACGCTACTGCAAGAATTTATGACTCTTTAATCACCTAATTTGACACAGTGAACATTTTAACAGGCAAAAATATCTTGCCGTCTGATCTCCGCCTTAGTTTCAAACTGCAGTACCACTACATAACCAGAAGGAGAATCACTTGTGTCAAGTCTAGGCTTTTCTTAGAGATAAGATCAATTCCACCTCAAAGTAAGATCTTATAAATAACAGCCTCTACGTGGTTTTCCTTTTAAGTTACACTTGAGATCAAATTTAATTAAGACTGAATAAATGAGGCTACTGAACGGTCAGAATTTAAAATAAAGCTTAAACCGCTAGTTTGTGTTCATATGTGCATTAGTCATATCATAGACTTTTGACATCCCTAAAATTTTGTTGTTAAACTTGATGGAACCCATAAAATAAAAACAACATAGGTCATCCAAAGTTAATCTAAAATAAAAAGATATTTTCTTTATCACCTTGCATCATTAACCTCACAGTAGGCAATTAATAAGAGGTTAATGGAAGGAGAGTAGGAGCTCTGAATATCTTATTTTCTGCTAACAGTTAACCTTCTGATAAATAACATACCTAAAATAACAACAAGTATTGTTGAACACTATTTTTAGAAACGTTATTACAAGGTATGTGAAGTGGCACTTTAAAGTGTCACCACAGCAGCAGAGGTGGCTGTTGTCTGAAGCGAATAGTCATTCCTGGTTGTCTTGTTGGGTTCTGATTTCTTAGCTTCATATAATCTGTCACTGTACGGAGATTCTTGTGAACATCTCTGTTGATTAGCTTCCTCTGTAGTGGTTGCAAGTGTTTTGGGCAATAAGCCAGTCACTAATGCGGACAAACACTGAGACCAAACAATGGTTCAATTAAAATGGCTAGAGCGGAAACAGGAAACCAAAACTGTATCGCACACTGTATCAAACACTAAGCAAAGAAAACTGCTTTGACTGTGTGAACCTGCTGTTATTGAAGTATTCATGTTCACACTCCAGTTTTAGGGGTCATGCACTCCCCAGAGTTGCCATCTGCGTTGAGTGAGCTGCTTGAATCTGTTCTACAGAATGCAAAAAGTTTGGCATCCACGTGTTTTTATTATTGCTTTCTCAATCTTTTTAAAACTCAAAATCTCTTCAGAAATGTTTCCACTTGAATTTAAATTTACCTACATTTGGTGTTGCAACACTCTCTATTGTTTTAATCTTACATGGACATATAATACATGAAATATGTCCTTTCAACAACCTCTGTCCTTTTAGGTGGTCTTGAATGTTCTCTCAGACCTCCAATGAGACAACTGTGCAAGTGGGATGACAGGGAACATCTCTATTATCCTGAACGCTTGCATGGCGAGTGTTATCACCAGAGGAGGAATGTGATCTTTAGTTTGATTTGATTTGACAAACATAGCTAATGCGCACTGGCAGGCCAAACACACTAGGAGAGCGGAAAGACAGGCCCCAGGGTGAGAGGAGGGTCAGGGCTGCTGCAGCTAACGCTGTTAACCCTTCTGCTGCTGAAGAACCGAAGGCATGATACTGCACTGTGCTCATGTTGAATGTGTGTACACATAATAACAAGGAGTTAGCAAAAAGAACAATGAGAGAAGACTCAAACCGTTTCCTTTCCCACTAATAGTGGTAGCAATGCCCCGGATAACCTCGTCTTCCTGCCACTGTTAACAATGACTGCATCACAGTAACGTATGTTTCTTCCATTTAAAGCTCTTTGTGATTGTCAGTGTTGGTTTACCATTGGACCAAACAATTCTACTTACATTTCCCTATACAGTTGTTTTTTCTGTATTTGTCTAACTTTTACCACTGTTAAAACACAGAAAGAAAAACACATTTTAAAATGTGGGAGGATTTCACAACTAATTAAATTCAGCTGTTGTGATTTACACTAGAGATTTCGAGGTCTAGCAGTTAAAAAGCCTCTCCCACATTTGAGTGAAAAGAATGCTTTTTGGCATTCAAGAGACGAGGGAATGAAAATTGACTACATCTGCAGAACCAACAAAACTGAATATCTCATCTGCCTCCATCATATAAAATATCTAACTCCTTGATGCCCAAGATCTTCAGTTCAAATCTTTTTAGGGTAAAAATTAATATCAGAAACATCTTGCATTAAGTTTTCATTTAAAAATAATTTCCTGGCAGTTTTTATGTCCTTCAAGCCACAGACAATAAAGCTTAATCACTGTTGGAAGCTTTTTGCCGCTGGTATCTGTGTTGCAGCAGAGTTGTGTTAAAGGTTATTTCTTCCTACTCTTTGTTTGTTCACCCACACGTTGTCTCTGATGGCTGACAGTTAAGTATTGTTTTTGAGAGGTGTTATACAGTTGACCACAGTTCTGTCCAGCTCAGCCCTGGTCAATGAGTCCCAGGACAGATATGAAGAATATTTATGGATTGACTTGTGGAGCCATTTTCCTGCAGCACAAGCTGAGCTGGCCGTCGGCCTGCTCACTGAAGATTAACTTTGACGTTTCCTCCTCTAAATCCGCTCTGATTAAATATTTGCTGGCTCATTTAATATGAATGTGAATTAATGGTCAGTCAGTGAGTTCGTGTCCGCTCTACTTGAGTAATTGCCATGATTTGGCCAAAGACCTCCGTGGCACCTCCCATCTCTCGTCTGTTGCATTTCCTCTCCCTCTGTCAGTCTGTTTACATGCGTCACATCAGGATTTTTTGCCACATGTTTTGTTTATAGCTTTAAATGTGAAAGAAATTCACCTGTTGGGACTTTTATAGCACAAGTTTACATAATGTGAAGCTGTAGTGTGAAGGCCTGTTGGGGAAATATTAGCTAGCACGTTAGCCGCATGACTTGAGATGGCTGTATTGGTCTGTCAGTTGCTTAGTCAAAAACAATTAAATATTTTGACTGGTTTGCCATTAAACCTGGCATAAACATTTAAGAGTGAACTGTAATAACTGTAAAAACTTGAAAAAGCTTCAATTAATCCCATGCTTATTTGGTTTATTATCAAATATTCATACAGGTAAAGACATTTCCATTAGCTTAATGCTAATTAGCATGCTTACAAGCTAAACTCAACCTGTGAGCATGTTTAACATTTTACCTGTGAAATAATTAGCATTGTGAGTCACTGTGTAGCATGCTAGTATGCAGGTTAAAGTATATGGTCAGTCACCAGTTTGACAGTGTAGACTTTGGTCTCTGTTTACTTCATACAATGTGAAACCATAGCCTGCCTCCATCGACACTGTAACTGTCATTTGAACCTAACCTTTTTCTATCTAGGGGAGTGTATGAATTATTAATACTAGTAATTGACCTGTGTGGTCCTGTTTTATATGTGAAAGACAATGTGGGTATTTAGGTCGCAGGCACTGTGTCCTTATGTCATTTTCTCCATCTGTTTGCCCCTTTAAAGCTGTTATTAGAACAGAAGTGCCTTACTTTAGCTATATCCACTATAACATATGCACACGCACAGCCTGAAAAACAAAGCTCTCCTGTACATCTTTGCTCTCAATCCCAAGACATGTTTTCAGCATACCGTTTCCTCAGTGAGTAAGGAGTGAGAGGCGTGTTGAAATATGCAGTTTTATTTTTCTATTTAGGCCTTGTAGCCCTTAAGGGAACATAACCTAGATATGATTGAATTTCTCGAAGGCAAAGAAATTATTCATTTTGAAAAAAGATCACCTTGTCTGCATCTTGTTGTCCTAAAATATGAATTATTTCTCCATCAACACAGAGCAAAATAGTGACACAGGAGTGAAAAATTGCCTGGCTTACAGATAGAGAGAAGGAGTCACTTTTTCATATTGTTGTTTATACAGCTGCTGAGCTGCAGAAATGAATAAAAGGAACTGTTATGCTGTTACTGCATATGTTGGAATCGTTGTGAAAGCTGTTCATGGGAATTGAAAGATCACTGAAATCAACTGATCTTTCAGACACAAATATGCTGAAAGAATCGTTTTCAAAATGGACTTATTAGCTTCTTGCATGGAGCTGTGACCATCTGCTAAATACATAGCAAGAGCCAGCAAATGATTATCTTAGCTAGCATAAAGACTGACAAGAAATAGCCAGTTTAACAACATTAAGCATAAAAATAAATAAAATGCGTATGTAATTTATAAAAGGTGCTTCAATTTATAAAACACCCATGCAATTTATAAAAAGGTAGGCTTGAAATCTAAAATGCGTGTGCATTTTAAAGATAAATTATTGCACTCATTTATGTCCCGGGGTCCATACCATTCGGTTATGGTGTAGTTTTACAACATTAAACCTGATTTAGATCGTCAAACTCAGACCATGACGTGAAATTCAGATTGTGACATGAGATTTGTCCAAGTGGTGTATCCGTAGCTAACTGTCCAAAACGGTGGACATTTTCGCACCTGCATTAGTCATATCAACGCAGGAGTCAGTTGGGTACCTGCCAACATTCAGGTTGTAAATTACAGTTGTCTCTTTATCTATTTTGTGAGAATTTGGATACATTTAAATTTTATGCTGTAAAAAAAACATCCTGCCCTGACATTCTGACAAAAGCTGAGCTAACAGCTGCATGAAGTTAGCTCACCTATCTGCCTCTGCAGGAAGAAGTTGCATAAAGTAGGCTTACTCCTTGAATCAGGTTGTTGGCTAGCTTGCCATAGAGTGGCTAAGTTACGCCCCTCTACTTCCGGGCCATGGGACCTTAATTCTGAAAACTAAAGGTTGTCAACAGTAAGGTACAAAATATTTTTTGATCTTGTTAGGCTTGTGCCCTGAATTACACATATGATGGTTGGCGTTTTAAAAGATAACTTTTTGATGTAAAGGAAGTTGAATTTTGTCATCAAACAATAAAGTAAAACAATGTTTTCTATGAGATTGCTCAGTGAACTACATGTCTCGTCTTGGACAATATATGTCTTCAGTACAGACATGGCCGTCAGCCTGGCAGATTTCATCACGTTTTTCCAGAAGGAGAGAAAAATTATATAAATATAATTTATATAAATATATATATTAAAAAAGATTAAAAAAAACATTATAAATCGGGTCATGTTGAGAGCTGCAGCTACTTGAAGGGGAGTTAGTCGGTTCTGTGAGTCAGAGAGAAAATGTTATAACATCAGTTAAGTGACTGGTGATGTAGTTGAATTATGTATTTTCACAAGTTAATAAATTGACCATTTGAAGACAAACAGACTGTCTTCCCATGAAAAATTATCATTTAAATTGACGGACATCATATGTGTTATTCAGGGCACAAGTCAAACAGGATCAAAAAATAATTTTCCTCTGACTATCGTTCATATATTTTCCATACTGAGGTCCCATGGGGTCCCAAAGGGTGTGACTTAGGCACTCTATGACGAATAGGAGGAAATTGTATGCAGTGTGTGCAGTGCAGATTGAGTGTCATAGAAGACCTGGCAACTTAAGTGATGCCTGACAACATACAAAACGTTTGGATCCATGTATGACAGTTATAGTACTTATATTAAAGTCTGTATATTACTGGAATTTCCCAAGAGAAACATGAAAATGGATGGGTGCTGGCCCTTAAAATAAAGGAGTACAGGGGAAAAATGAAAATATTAGTAGGAATGATTAAACACCATAATGGGTTTATTCAGGTAATTTTCTCCTTTCTGTGAAACTGTATTTCCTGAACAAGAGAGAGTGTTATCATCTTTTATGATCTGAGTGTGAACCCCAATAATATGATTAACTTTGTTTTTCATTAACTTTGAGTCATCAGCTGTTACACCCTTCTATTATAACTCGTAACATTGTGTGTTCGTCATTTTGGACTGACTCGGGAAAGGCGATTTGATCTTAAAATCTATAATTAAGTTTTGAGAAGACAGACAGGATGGGTTTTGTGCTTGTGCCCAGAAAATGATCCATTTCTCCTTGTGGGGCCCGGACACTTTCCAGACTGGGCGACAGAAAAGTCGAGGGGCGAAACGCCAAAGTGGGACCTGCAGTGCCAGTGAGGTTTCAGGTGACAAGTCTTCTGCGGATTTGTCCCATGCAGACAGAGAGCCACAAGGGCGAGTGTCCCCATGAATGTTTGGTAAAATTCCCTGACCCCAAGGAGTGTTGCGTTACACCTCCCAGTCTGCCTCCCGGGCTCGTCCCAGAACAGAGACTCCTTTGAGAGAGGCTGCAGAGAATTTGGAAATCTGGTTTTAGTCATCCCAAAAACACCCAGTAATCAGTACAAAATCTTGAACAGAATTATGATAACCCATTGCATCATGAGCTTAGATTTATGGATGAGTAATCGTGCTGTAACATGCATTTTTTTTAACTTATGTGCTCTTTGAAAATCAAGTGAGCCTGTTTGGTCTTTATTTATCACACTTTCACACAATTTGTCTTCAACTCAGTTTATCTAGAATAATGTTTTCAATTTCTCTTCTATGCCCAAACACATTAGATCCCAAATAAATCAGTGAAATTGCTGCAGGGCAGAGCTTTGTTTTTGTTTTTCTCCCTCCAACTTAACCTAATTTATTAAAGATCAGAGGAACTCCGTGCTTGTTGTAGGGAAGCTTTTGTGACTGTTTGTCGCAAACAAACAACAGAAGGTTTCCCAGATACTTGATTGCTTTTAATCCTATAATTTGTTTTGCTTATCTTTATTCCAGATTGTGTTCTAATTAATGTGAGTTTTAAAAAATACAAAATAATAAGGACAGTTTAACTTGTGAGTCCATGTAAAAGCAGCATTATAACAGAAATCATTTGTGTTCATATCACTGTATTGTTTAAGTGGGCAGTTTCTGCTTGGATTGTGTCCAAGCTGAGCAGGAAGTTTGAGATGGATTTCTTGCAGTTAATGCCCTAATCTCATCCTTTTGTAAACTGCTCGTGTTATTTCTCCTTTTGCACGTGCGATAAAGCTTATTCAGGTGTGCACTTATTCTTCCTTTTTGTGTGTGTGTGTGTCTTCACTGCAGATGGTGAGTCACGCCCTCTCTCCCCCAGATTGCCTCAATGAATAGCTGGCCACACAAAGACGAAAAGATCTCAGCTGGACCGCCACAAAAAAACCACCTCCTGCTGCACAGCGTGGGAGAAAGTGCCACCGCTGAGCTGGTGTGGCATCTCTCTGTGCTGATAATTGGAGTGAAAGCAGTGTAGGGTGATCATCTTTCACTCTGAGCTGCTCACCTTTCATGCTGTGGCCCTGGGAAGGCAGAGGGACTCTCATGTGGACACTAACAGCAGAGCTGCACAGGTGTGAAGCATCATCCTCATGAGACTGAAGAGGCATGCATGAGGAAAAAGCCATGCTATTGTTTGGATGACCTTCATACAGGATTAGGACACTTAAGTAGACTTTTCTTTCATTTTATTTTGGGCCCGGTGGGGCGGTGTGGTGGGAACAGGGAGTGCTGTTGCTGACTCTTCTGCTTTATGAGTTTTTATCACTGGGAAAGTGTGTCTGAGTGGCAGGGGAAGCCAGCATGGCCAAGCCTCTGCTGAAGATACAGCGCTATTTCCGCAGGAAACCTGTCCGATTCTTCTCCCTCATCCTCCTCTACCTGACTGCTGGGAGCCTTGTCTTCCTGCACTCTGGCTTCGTTGGGGACAGCAGCCCTGGAGCCAGAGCGGGCAGGGACTCTGTGGTGGCTGCAGAGATGGGCAGCCGGACATCACTGTCAGATGCTCGAGGGCTCGGCATCATGAGTAGAGTGTTTAAGGAGACCCGTAGGTCAGGACGGAGGTTTGGCCCTCCGTGGATGAAAAAAGCCAGACAGGAGAACCCGGAGAATGTGCGCAGAGGGGGAGACTACACCAACAACTGGAACCGTGCACTTAAAGGACGCAATGCCAAAGATGTGGACGATGGAAGAGGTGGGTGAAACCAAGACCACTTACTTATTTATACTGATGCTCTTCCATGTCACGAAATTAGAAAAATAACTGCTAGACAATGAAAGACGGAATTTAACTTTATTGTCCATTGTGGCTGTATGCTTTTACCACATAAAAAGTCTGTTAAAAAGATAATAATTCTATGTGTAATTCGAATTTACTAGAACATTAAATAAATTTTATATGAGCGATTAATCACAACATGTGCCAGCAATTGCAAAAATAATTGCAGTGTTGCAACATTAATGTGTACAACTGGATCCTTGTCTGAAATTTCATCAAAATGATTATTATAATAGCCTCCCTTTTTGTCATAGTTGCTGTTTAAAATATTCAGCAAATTATAAGAAATTAAAACTTTTTATTACAGGCTGATTTATAATGCACATTCACTGGCAAACACACGGAAAACACTTATCCCTCTGACAAATTCATGTAAATAAGAAATTGATCCAGAACAGTTAATGACTGCAAACTACACTGTGTTAATGAGAATTTCCAGTTGTAATTGGTCATGTAGGAAATCTCTTGAGAGTGGAGATGGATGATGATTATCATTAGGTCCTCTGTCTTGTCTCACCTCGAGTGCTGCAGCTGCAGCTTCGTTTGTGTTGCTCGGCACACATTCAGCCGTACTCGAGCTGCAGTACAATCACAACATCTAGTGATTTCATAATAGCAGCCTTCACGCTTTTATCCGTTCTGTTTGTAAACTGTGCAACTGACAATCCTGTCCGAGAAGGTTTACATATAAACGTCCGACTGGCTTGTGACATTCTATCATATAACACAACGTTTTGAAAACACCAGAGTGAGGACAGGAAGTGTCTCTCTGGAGTCAACTCTCTGACCTAGGATGGCACGAACATCCTGCTTACGTATTCCTCTCCAAATAAAACATGATCAGATTAGCTGATTAGAGGATATCATTTACTCACTTGGCCCAGTTTTCTCTTCCTCATCTTTGCTTTTCTCACCACGTCAAGCACTTTGTGCGGTGTTAAATAAAGCAGATATATTTTTTTAAGTCCAGATTTCCAACATGTATTCAAGGAAACACCTGATTTAGTCCAAACCTTCCTGTGATAGTAGCTCCAAATCCCAAGTCATCTGCTTATACAATAAATAGCAGCACTCAGACCTGTAAATGAAGTAAACATAATAATATTAAAATACTCTGTCAGGAGTAAATATCCTTCACCCAAGGCCACATTTGCTTTTTCCTATCTCTTTATATAAATAAGTCCTTCAAAACTCTCCTTAAGTACTTAAATGGTAGTGGATTATTTTAGGTGGTCCTACTTTTAGGTGGAAAAAAAAAGCTTTTGCTGCTGTCTTCATGCAACCTGAACTGTCCATTTAAAATGATAGTTGGGCTTTTATGAAGTGGAGTTTTATGAGGTACTTATCTATAGTAAGTGCATTACCTACACTCAATGTCTTTCAGCATGCCCCCAATTTGAAGAAGCAGCTGGATTACTGGATCGGGATGGCAGCAAAAACACTTTTTATCCACTTATAAAAGGAAACACACACAGAAATTAGAGAATTTTCAAATGAATTCTGTTTAGAGTAAATTCACCAGTTTAACTTGCCATCAAACAGCCCCTCCTGTTGGGAAACTAATGTCGTAACTTTGCTCTCTCAGACATCAGACTCCTTTGACAAAACAGGAATTTGACCTTGCAGAACACATGAGCTGCTGGTCTGCTGTCACCTCAGTGGGTTTGTTTGTTTTTATTGTCACATGACTACAGGGAGTCTGAACTAACTTTCTGAAAAGCTGAAGTCACACAATGATGAAAACAAACTCTTAATTGTGATTGAAGGAGCCATAGACAGGCAACTCTCACAACACTCAAAGAAGAAGACAAAGGAGTCTGGTGGCTTTGAAGAGAGCATAGGTAAGGGATAATCAACGAGCAGGTGTGCGTTAACAGCTTGTAAGGCACGGTGTGGAGGCGAAGAAGCACCAGACGCAAAGGCATCACTCTATTAAGTGATATATTTGCAGTCTCATGGTGCACAAACAACTAAAAGCCGTCTTTGAAAGGATGTTGCCCCACCCTTTTGACTATGAAGGCAAGATGGTGACAGGTGAGTGTGAAAAGCACCGCAGTTGCTAAAGAGTAAGCTCTGACAACTGTGCTCTTTTATGTTGCTGTAGTTGTGATTTGGGGAGCGAATGAATTTCAAGCACTGATTAAACTTTAGCCAAACTACGTGTGCATTAAACCATTTTAATGCACACCTGTTGGCCAATAAGAAAAAAAACATTCACCCAGACCTTGGTTTAAATGGATATAACGGCTTTGGTTAAACTGATGGGGTTAAAATGTTCTAAATAATCATTTAAACTGATGTAGAATTTTGATGCTGCTAAAATGTGTTTTGCTGCTGCCTCCGTCCGCACAGTTCATGACTAGCTTCCAACACCTGCTGCCTCTCCACCTTCTGTAGGTAATGCACTGACTGTTGAGCAGTTACAGCATTATTCCACCACTGAGAAACACTCAGTTCAGCAGCTGTAAACATCTGGTCCAGATGTGACTGGACTGATAGAGAAGACTTCACTGAAACCAGCACATGCTATTTGCGTGTTTCTCTGTAATCATATCCATAACATCCTTTGAAAGAGACACTAAATAAATCACTCTGGGGTTTTACAATGACTCTGTTGTGTTTGTGTGGGTTTCTGGTTTCCCTCCAGGGTGCATTACATGCAGGTGGAGAATCTGAGCTTTCCAAATATATGAAACATAAGTGAGTGACTGCTGCTCCGTCTGTGTTTGTGCCATGACAGGATGTGAAGGCTGCCTTCCCGATTTTTACTCCCTCTACTCCAATATGGACACCAACCTCTCTGAGCCTGTAGAGAAAATAAATAAGTGATTCTTTTACAAAGCTCTGTGTAACAGCACGGTACAGTCTGGTGCTGCACATAGGAGGAAACAGTTTTAAAGAACAATGTTTTTCGAATACAGTCCCAAGCTATTTTTTCCAATTCAAGGCCAGCCAACATGTTACAATGTGAATTCAAGCTGATCAAATGAAAGTCTCTCAGTCTGGCTTGTCCTCCTTCCTTTCTCTGAAACGCTAACCTCGCAGGACTGCAGCTGAAAGTGATAATAGAGTAATTACTGGCTTCAAAGCATTCGTTTGCTCTCATACATCCAGCAGCACCCCTTATGTCTCTGCAGTGTGAAAGGGGAAATTTGCCACATTCTGTGTGGATGTCTAATCAGTGCTGATGGTAAATGTTGTCAATGGAACCAATAAATTCCTTCTTTCCAGTTTAACTAAGAAAGCAGAGGGCTTCTGCTTGTAAAGGTGTTGTCTTCGTGCCTGCATGTACCAGGATGCATTGCGATAGAACCTCCAATGCCCACACCCACTGAGCAAAGCAAAAGCAAAGAGAACACTTATTTTTTATCTACCCAATCTAAAATAGCCCATAGTTCTTCATAACTCCAATGACATCACTGGTGTCAGAAGAAAAACTGATTTTGCACATTTATTAGTCATTGATGAACTTATTGTGTTGATTAAGTACATTTACCATCAACTTTGATTTGACATACAGATAAAACATGGCTACTTTTCCCTTTAACCATCTCCTAAACCATGTAATGTACTTTTATTTTATTTTCTTCTGTGCAAATGCACTCGCTCACTGGCTCTGAATGTAATCGGGAGAGAATATTGCAAATTCAGACTGCAGCACATGAACACATTTGCACTGCATGGTGCAGTGGCACAGAAGCATATTGTACTGAAGCAAAACAGGGGCAGGCTGGGAGAATAATACAACTGAAACACTGTCGACATTAGTCAAATGTCCTCGGGGTTCAAAAAGGACAACGTGTATCACCTGACTTGCTAATAATAATAATCTTATGGGCACATCAGTTGCATCGGCAGTTTCATCCTTTACCTTCATGTTTCACCAAGTGGAGATATGTTGTTCAAAATGAGGTTTAGCTTTATTTAAATCAGCGTTCCTCTTCATCATAGAGCAGATTATTTTCCCGCTCAACAATAGTAAGGAGGAAGATTACAGCCGAATCCTGCAGTACACCACATGCTGCTTGAATGCAGGCCTTTAGACCATAACAATTAAAGTAATGCAAGGGACTAGGACTCATTTAGCTATTAACAAAGGCTCAGAGGGGTAATGGCAAGGCACAGATGGCGAGAGGTTTGTTTGTTAAAGGTACAGTAGAGCCTGTGCAGCCCGGTTAGGCAGGGGAGCAGCGTTTCAATGGGTGGGAAGAAGCAGTTGAAGTGTTTGCTGCCTCTGCAGAGGTTCACTGAAGCCCAACCCCCACACACTTCTGAAATAATGCAGAGATGACTGCCACTACAGTTACAGGCCACTAGAAGGGGATGTGTGTCTAAATTAATAAAGACTGTGCCCCAGTTTGGACTCCTTGTGTGTTCTGTTACAACACTACAGGCAAATGAAGATACATAGATGCAGATCATATGTACTACATGGTCAAACAGCTGTTACAGATTTTATTTTGGCTGTGTGGTGCAGGAGTCGAATTGAATTCTTACTCTAGAATCTCTCTTTATAGTTGTTTATTTAATTAAGTAAAGTTTGTCCCTCTGTGTTCAAAATGAACATATTCTTTTCTCTTTTTTAGCAAAGTATATTGGCTGCTACATCGATGACACACAGAAGAGAGCACTGAGAGGAGTTTCCTTTTTTGACTACAAAAAAATGACTGTTTTCCGTTGCCAAGACAACTGTGCTGAAAGGTATGAGAGTAACAAAAAACACAAATATCTCTTTTTCTCTTTTTCATTCCTACAAAGTAGAACTGAGCTGATATGGATATTAGAAGACTGACATTGATTAACTTTAAAGGTTCTTCCTCATTTGTGGTGTTTCATAAAGCCAGAAGGATCAAAGATTTGAAGTGTGGTTGATGACTAATGCTCTTTTTACAGATATTAATAATCATAATTTACCTTGGTGGTCCCTGGTTTGCCTTGAATCACCTTTTAGGTTAGTTTTGCAGGGATTTGCTGAGAGATATGTTGATGATATTTAATTATATTTAAAAACAAAACACTAAAGAAGAAACATTATTGTCCAACTAAAATTTGTGGCATGGCCAAATGTATGTGGACACCCCAGTTTTATGTACTTTTGCACTAGAGATGTTTGTCTTGGTTTTGGACCCTTTGTGTCAATTAGAGAAAACCTTTCTGATTCACAAACAATCACATGCAGGAAGCATGTGTTTTCAGCTCTGTGGCAAGCAGTTTGGGGAAGGTCCTTTTCCTGTGTCACTACAACGATGCCCCATGGTCCATAACCAAATAAATTTTTTTTGAGGTTGTAGAGGAACCTGACTCGCCTGCAGAGGCCCTTCCTGAAACCCACCTAATATGACCAGATCCACCTGTTAGAGAGAAAAAACAAGCTGCTATATCTGTAATATCCCCAGTTTCTCCCGGTCTCTGTGCACTGAACAGTTTTTGTGTCTTTGTTGAAAAAAATTGCCCAGCCCAGCTCCTCTATGTCATAGCTTGATTACATTTTGTTTTGAAAAAAGAAACATTAGAAGCACTAAAATGAATAATGAAATTTTTAAAGCAGGATTGACATTAAAGGGATAATCTGGCGTAAAATGATCCCAGGGTCTTTTTCTGAACGGGCCCTCATCAAAGAAGACATCCAGAGAGTTTTTTTCACTGATCGACCTGTATCGGGTTTGACTGGAGCTAAGTTGCAGCCCAAAAACGGCTAGCATGCATCGAAATGGGGCAGTGTGCAACACGCTTACAAAACCGACCTATTTTAACAACTAATACTGCTCAAAATAGCACCATGCGCCTTCAGTAGCATGACTAGGGTCTCTACACATAAAACCAA
>JAQLOL010000022.1:5441901-5451936 GCA_029783665.1 Naso thynnoides
GGCCCTTTGCTGCATGTCATTCCCCCCTCTCTCTCCCCTGTTTCCTATCTACTCTTCAGTTGTCCTGAAAATAAAGGCACAAAAAGCCCCCAAAAATATATCTTTAATATTCTGGTTATTGCAGTACATGTAAATGTACTGATTTGGGGCGTGTTAGCGTACTGATTTTGGGCGTGTTTAGCAGATGGCAAAATCTCGTAAGGCTGCTGGCAAAAAGGGACAGAGCCGCCTCTTTTTCTTAAGGAGGCTCAAATCCTTTGACATCTTCAGAAAGATGCTGCAGATGTTTTATCATTCTATGGTGGCAAGTGTACTATTGTATGCTCTGCTGGAGAGGCATTATAAGATATAAGGATGCAAGGCGACTAGGCAAACTGGTGGAAAGAGCTGGATCTGTGATTGGAACCAGGTTGGACCTACTGGGGCTGTGGTGGAGAGGTGCACACAGAAGAAGGTAGAGGCTATTCTAAATTACATTGATTGTCCTCTTCACAACATCTTTATGGACGAAAAACAGCAGTAGTAGAAGGTCTCTCTGCTCTGCAGGACTGAGAGATACAGGAAATCATTCATACCTATAGCCATTAGGCTTTATAACTCTCTATATCCCTTTTGTCCAATTACTGACACAAAATAAACACATGTATGACACTGATAAAATGTTTCTTACAGCTTACAGCTTCTGACTCTTCAACATGGCCAAGCAACGAGGAAACAGTGGTCCCTTAGCAGCAGTTTTGATGCTGATCCAGCTCATGTGCTCATGTTAGGGAAGTACAGTGAATAAAATCACACAGAGATATTTTTGTTTTGTTGTCAAGAAACAGGAACACTATCAACTTCTGTCTGGTGGTTGCCTCTTTAGCAATGCTGAACAAAGTCAACTTTTCTTCATTCACCTGAAAAAACATGAACACTTACTGTAATGGGGCCATCTCAAACAAAGTGCTGACAGTAATCCGTGAAGCAGAGAGCAGAGCACAGTGGTGTCACAGCACTATGTGCACAGAGCTGGCATGCCCCGACATGCCTATAATGGGCAGTTCAGCATGCATTGATGAAAGTGTAACGAAAGTATTGAAAAAAACTTTGTGAAACACAGCGTGCAAAGCCAGCCCGCTGGGCTCACTGCCAAATGCACAAACCTCACCATGTGACATTTTGGCAGCATTTAACATAAGTATTCATTGTAACAGCCTTTATAGGAAAAAAGAAAAAAAGACAAAAGCATAATAGCTCTCTTTTAAGATTCTTTTATATTTTTTTGAAACAGTGGGCACATTCTTCAAAACACAGAACTTGGAAGATGGGGATTGCTTACTGGGAGACTACCAGAAAACACCAAACATGACACACAAAGAAAATGTCGAAACAAAAATGGTTCACCTGGGTTATGAAAAGAGAGTTGTAAGAATACTACACCCCACAATACACCAAGTACAGAAATGATAGACCGATGGACTAAACAAAAAGAAATCAAAGCTGGGAGTCGTGATATGATATGGAATGAAGGCTGGCTGAAAGAGGAATCCCTCCACACAATTTCAAATAAAGACTCAAATAAAAAACACACTCAACACAAACACACAAACAGAAACCCAGAGACACAACTAATGGTGCTGACTCTCTGCAAACACAGAACCAATTGAGCAAGGAAACACCAACATCCTCATATAACCTCTCAACAGGGAGGACTATTGTCAGCTGAGGGAGAACATCACAGGTGCATCTAATAGCTTCTAATGAGCACGCTTGAGTAAGGCCTGTAGCATGGATCTTTGGATGATTCCTACCATAATACATTAAATTACACACTAACCCTTCACATAGCAATATAGTTATTAATAATCATACATACATACATATTCATATGATTATAGGCAACATATTCACATAAACATTGTTTTTTTTTCTACGTGACATTGTACAGACAGAGAACAAAGGACAGAAGATACACACACACACACACACACACACACACACACACTGAGGAGGATTAGAGCTGGCTGTATGCCAACAGTTATATGCACAGAAGGCCCAACATGGCTCTTTACATTAACAGGCTTTTATCCATCCAGATCACAGAGGGAGGAGATACATCTGCCTCTCATTCAGGAGAAGCCGTCCACATTATCAACCCTGACAATATTTCCCCACAATGTGACAACAATAAGATGTTCATCACACAGGAAGATAAAATATAAAGCAGTAACATACAGCTGCAGATCACAGGGAATCCTTCAAATTCACTTCTTCTGTTATGCAGAGCTGATGCTAAGTGACAGGTCAGTCTGTACTGGTAAGCACTGATGGACCTTCATACCAATATTCAGTTTGTGGTAAAGTACAAAGTGAAACAAACAGAGGTTGAGCCCCCAGCTAGAACAAAGCTGGAACAATAGTATTAAAACGATATTAAACTTACCCAGACGGAAAGCTGATTTGCATTTGTTTTGCATCTGTTTGCAGAGGCAGCCTTATATTCACTGCCAGTGAAACAGCTCTATTATCACCGAGACGAAACTGTTCAGTCTCCCATTCTCTCTTGCATCTCTCTTTTCACCTTCTCCTTAATGAATGATCTTTTAAGTTTTGCTAAGGAAAGATTCATGATTCAAAGTTTTTATTGGTCATTTTACAACACAAGGCTGTATAATGAAATAGAGTTGCAGTTTCCTTAAGCTACTATTTGTAAACATTAAATTAGGGGAACACACAAATAATTAACAAAGATTCCTTTTTACATTTGAGTGCTGTGGATAGGTTGAGAGGTCTTACAGCCTGAGGTTAAAAGCTGCCCTGTAGTCTGGTGGAATGGCAGTGAACACCTCTGTATCCCCTGCAGGAAGGCGGCAGGGTGAACCGGCTGGAGCTGTGGTGAGTTGTGTTTTAATTATTTTTGGACTCACCTCACCGATATCACTGATTCTTGGCACATGAGTACCAGTGATAATCTGGGTAGTGCTCCTCACCGAGCGACAGAGTCTTCCCGTCCTGGGTTGTGCATATAAGTTTGTGATGTTTCCAGTCAAAATGGTTCCTATCACTGCCCTCTAAAAGTTGACAAAAATTTGGACAGGAATTTAGTTTTGTTAGATTTTCTTAAGAAATAAACTAATTTGTAGCCCCCCAAGGTGGAGATGTGAGTGTTAGGGGGTTGCCGTGGGTGGTGATTGCTTCAAGGTCTGCTGCACTTCATTCAGTGCCCCATGTCTTTTTCTAATGGTAATTGGTGTGTTTCTATCATAAATAATCATTCCTCAGGAAAAAAAGGACTAAAACAGGTAAAAAAAAAAAGTAGTAGCAAATTAAAACAGAAAAGTGGCAAAATCTGAGGGAGGCACTGGCCATTGCATCTGCATGTGCCACCGTTGTCAGAGTCAGATTGATCTTGTAACTGTTTCCCTAACAGTTAAAATTGAAAACATGCATCTAAAAAAGCAGATTCATCGTGTCATCTCATTTATTGTTTGGAAAAACTGCCAGATGATGTTAGTACCATAAAAGCAATACAGTTAATTTTACTGAGCACACTGGAAGACTTTTTTAAAAATGTTCTTCCTCAACTAAAATAAAGAACATAAACATTTACTGTTATAAGTATCAATACAGATTAGCACATTTCCTTAATATAAATACTCAATATTTAGAAGTTTGTTGGGAAACTGGCTTTCAGATTAGAGAAAATTTTAATTTATAGGATAAAGCAGAAAAATCACAAATTATGCAGCTACATGATAATCCAATATGACTGTGGATCTGTGGTTTTATGTGATCATCTATGCTGCATTTAACCATCTAAATCCTGTTAGAGTGATCAGACGGATCCTGTAGCAGTGAAAATGTCAATTAACTGCTGTAATCCTCGAAGTGACCCAGGCTCATGATCATGGGATTTATGCTTGTCAGTGTCACAACATCAGATTGAAAATCACTTAAATGGTTATAATCTCTCATATAAATCAGAATCTTAACTGCTAGTATGGTTACAATAATCATCTCAAAGAAGTTAACTTTCTTCAGACTGCAGCTGAGTCGAGGAGTCTGTCCTCTGAAGCATGCAGCAGATGATGATGATGCACATGCTGAAATGCAGGACTTGCGAATGTGAAGCTAGAGGGAGAGGATGGGAGGGAAGATGCCGCGGGCTATTTATTTCTGTTCAATATGTTGAAGTCAGCCTCCAGATGGGGTCCTTGTATGATTACCATATGGGCCCGAGATAATTTATCAGATGTTCCTGGCGTTTGTTGCCTCTGGAGCTCAAATAACACCTGCCAGCCACATACACTGATTTTCTGTCATTTAAAGAGTAGTGTTGGCTTTCAAATGAGAGCTTCCTCACTTTCCTCAAAATGTGGAAATATTCCTTGAGAATATATCAAACGAGCAAACATGTGACTTGCATTTGAAGATGTCAAAAAAAAGGGAAAAAAGGCTGTGCTTTGAGCTAATGCTAACAATAGCATGCTAACAGTTGCTAATGTGCCAACTTTTAGCAGGTTAATCATTTCCATTGTTCGCCATCTTTGTTTTGCTTCTTAGCAAGATAACATTAGCTGATTATGGTGCCGTGCCATTGTTCTGATTGATTGTTCAAATGTCCTGCATTAATTTCTTTTCCATATGTACTCTGACCTGGTCTTACTCTGGCTCTGACATTTTTTTTCTAATCCTAACCATCAAACAACTTTTCTGATCTTAACCCTTACCAAGAAGCTAACAATAGCCTATCAGAGAGACACTGCGCAGCTCCCTTTGCACATTCATTAAACTATTGTGTTTTTGGAACAATAGGCAGTCCCTCCTGCACTTCAAGCAAAATGTAGACTGCACTGAGGCTGATGAGTTGTGCAGGTATTTGTTCATAAACCACAGATATGGACAAATATAGTCACCAAAGGTCATTGGAATTCATCAACAATACATCATGCATGTCTCGGTACAAAATGTCTTGGCAACCCGTCCACTAGGCTACTTCACTCTTGGCCAAATTTGTAAGCAAACCAGACAGCTATTGGCTGAAAACAAAATGAACCCAAAAAACACAGATTTTTCCAATTCACATGCATATTGTTCTGATTAATTTCTCCACTGTTGTACATATATTAAAATCAACATTACAAAGTTCACTTCGGGGTGCTATATGTAGCAATTTGACACCAAAAATGTAATTCCCATAGATAGGTCAAATTAGTACTGTGTGTTTTATGCAGATGTTGACTGATAGCTTAAACTGTGCTAAAGAGGTATAAGAGTTACAGAATTGACTTAACGGTGATTGAAAGACATGAAACTGTTTCCATACGGCCAGTTGAACCCGGGCCATCTGGGTGAAAACTAGGAATGCTAAGCACCAGACCACATGGGACCTGTGCATGATAAACACTGCATTTTATATACTGTCTCATCAATGAAGATAAGGTTAAAAAAACTCCATTATACTATTAAAAGTAAAATACTGCATATGTGTGTTGGCTGCAACCAAGCATATACAAAAAGCAAGCCAAACTGAGGCTGTGAAAGTGCTCTACTTACAAAGACAGCATCATTGGTTTCCACAAAATCATGCCAGCATTTTGCAAAGTCTCATAATTAGGTTAAAAAGCAGCAAGGTTCAATGGAGCTCACATAAGGAAACATTTCATCTGGAAGCATTGTATTGTGTTTAATCCTGTTAGGAGGTGCAATCATTTTATTTTGTCTTTCCTTTTAATGTTACCAAAGAAACCAAAGTCACCAGCCAGTTGGTGGGTGAGAAAATAATAAGCCACCCACCGCTGCTGAGTCACTGCTGTGTGCTGTGAGGAACGCCTGTTAGTGCTGGAATTGGTACATTTGACGGAGCTGGCGGCTGGTGCACCCACTTTCCTGAGCAGCACAGGCCAGAGTGGAAGTGAGATAATAAGTGAAACATCTAGAAGTGCCTGAGGGAGAACCCTGGTAATGGCTGCCCCACAGTGGAGACATAATTATTTCTGTCTCCTGTCTGTCGACCTGATCATTCGCTCACCTGTTGGCCCTGCTGAGGCCCTAAAGCAGGAGACAGGGAGAGCATCTGATCTGAGGGTGTCTGTGAGATCTGACAAACAAGCAAAAGGGACAGCGTTTTAACACATCAAACCCATCACCAAGACTAGAGATCAGAAGCACACCTGCCTCTGTACCTCTTGTACCGCCCAAAAAACAATTCACCGTCATCGTTCAGTCATTCGTGAAGGGTGTTTTTATGTGAAATGGCTCCTTTCAGGGGACAATGTGACAATGAGTAAGAAGGTAGACAGATAGAAGCATAAATGGAATGAATCATCCCCAAGCTCTCTGGGCTTTAGGCAAGATTGATTTTAATTGATTGATTCTATTTGACAATAAATTCAATACATGCAGAGTCTGGGCTCCATTTACAATTTTTGGCATATATGTCAAATCTAACACGCAAAAGCTAGTATGCTTTTTTTCATTTTGAACCTCGATGGAAGAGTGTGCAAAGATAGTCACAAGCAAGTGATGAACCTAACATCTCACTGATTCAAATCTTCACTGTTGCTGCTAAGCTAAAAATGTTAGCATGCATCCTGTCTGCAGAGAGAGCTCTGATGAAGTTATACAGCTTTTACTTAACCATTATAGCTTCTTTCAATAGTGCAAATACATTTTAAAAAATGGCTTGATTGTGTTCTTCTTTTGAATGCTTATATGTGTGTTCAAGCCCGTGCATCCACCTTAGCTTTTATCTATGTTGCTCCGGTGGAGGTTTTAGGAAAAATAAGGGTGCAAATAACATGATTATTTAATACTTGATCATTCAGAAGCAACAAAAAATTATTGTTTCATTTCACATATTAAAAGATTCTGATTTATGTGAGGGACTGTGTAGATGAAATGTCAGATTATGTTGAAAATCAAACATTTTTTAAATGATTATATCCAAATTTCATATTTCTAATTTACAGAAAACTTAAATATTCCAAGGAACAGTAGTTGTATCCATGGTGACAACTAATGAGGATTTACATTAACAGAAAAAGTCAGCACCATCATTTCCCTCAGGTCTTGTCAATTCAGTAATCCTGTGTTAGTGTCATGGACAGTGCAGGAACACAGTCAGACCTCCAGTAATTGCCTGTTTGGCAGCAGGGGAGGCAGCCACATCTCTCTGCTTTCCTTTCTAAGCTGCGATGAGCAGCGTGAAGTCCAGCAGAGAGGAGTCCCAGCATGCACTGTGAGGCTCACCAGGCTGTTGGATGGGTGGGAGATGGAGAGATGACAGATTACAGGTGTTGTGAGGCAGTGAACTGGCAAACTGGTTATTCTGTTGCAGGTGTTTTATTCTCTCTGGTTTCGTGGTGGAGCTCCTGGACAGGCTGAGGGAAACCAAAGACAACGCTCTCCTCCTGTCACCAGAGGACACAATAAGACGTCCCGACCTCCCAAATCATCTTGCAGTAGGACTTGTCAGTCTGCCAATAATAGTGTGCATCTTGCATTTTGGAGAAAAGCCTCCATTTAGAGAAGTATTTTGGACGTTGACAGTCAAGGACAGTTGTTGCTTGCAGTCCTGCTCTCCTTCATTCTGTCATCCATTTTACGGCCCTCTCATACCTGCTTTCTGAGCCATCCATACTCTGAGAGTGAAAAGAGAGCCACCATGCCTCTCTCTCTCGCTGACTGCCTAACGAGATCCTCTATCTCTGACACCCAGCTCTGTCACCCAGAACAAAGCCTCTTCTCAGACAGAAAGGGAGGCAGACTGACGGCTCCACAGAGGCTGGAGAGGGAGCGCGAGCCGGTAGGGGAGGAGGCGAAGCACCCGTGCCAGAAGGATTTATTTCCTGCCCTGACAGGTCACTTTTTTTCCAGGTGGGCAGATGGATTTTCTACCACTTGAAGCTCAGTTCCAGCAAGCAGTGAAAAGACAGGGGGTTATTTTAATAGTCTCTGACAGGTCATCTCTGGAGTGTGCTACAATTTAACATGTCTGCTGGTGTGAGGATCAAGCTAATGCATGTAGCAACTTCTTCTTTTACAAATTCTGTGAAATATTTACTGGAAACATCCGTTTCTGTACACAGACCAATGAAAAAGCCTATAATTCATGTTCCATGCATCAGAGTCATGTAATGAACCAACACAGGAGATAAAAGCATCTTTTAGGAACGCATTAAAGATAACAGATGCGTAACTTTCCGTTGAGACTGTTTCATTCTGATAATAATCCCACAGCGACATGCAATATTTAATTGCATCAGCGGCGAGAACAGAATTAGCACTCATCAATGATTTTAACTTCCGAGTCATGCAGTTTTATCTGTTTCCACAGCTGAGCTCCTGCGAACATGTGCCAAATGGGCAAAGAATCAGTCCACAATACAACCCGAGGGCCGTTCATTTAGTGCCATCATTTCTCCTTCATCAGTTGCCTATTCTGCCATATTTATTCTCAAATGTTGTGGAGTGTTGTATGGAGAATTGCCACTTCTCCAAAATATACAAGACTCTGCTGTTGTACAGGTTTGATGCGTCTCAATGAGTTACTGTATTTTGAGCTCATAATAAGAAGAATAAGTTGTAAGTATATTTCAGTAAGATGCTGGAAATTATACAGATCAATCATCATCAGTATTTTATCCATTTATATGAGATTAGAGTAAAATCTGTACTGTTCACCATTTTTGTTTAAAGATGCAGCCTGAAGCATTTTTCCCGGTGCGTTTACGGGGCGGCTGTGGCTCAGAACTTCCAGTGATCGGCAGGTAATTTGAACAGTGGCTTGATCTCTGGCCCCTGTAAAAGTGTAAAAGTGACCTTGCGTGAGATATTAAACCCCAGACTGCTCCAGTCTGCCACCAGTGTATGAATGTGTCTGTGAGTGAGTGCTGACTTGTGTTATAAAGCGCTTTAAATGGTTGGTAGGACCAGAAAAGTGCTCTTTAAATGCAGTTAATCTATTTATTTTCAGCCGTACAAAACAGTGAGATGCTTTCATCACGTGTGTAACTGTTAAACTGATACTCTGCACTGAACGTTTTCACAGGTCCACCATGACCACAGGACCTGAGACGCGTATAGGTTAGAAACCACATTTGTCATGCAAAACCAAGTTGAGTACTGCTGTAAGTGTTAAGTCAAACAACTCAGGCCAAACATCAGCAGACTGAAAGAAAATGTGTTGCTGTCGACTTAAGTTACAGTTAGTGGTCAGAGGAGACCGCTGAATCAGCATCAAAACCTGCAGCTCATGAACTTCACAGATTCATTTGACCCCAGACTGACACACAACAGTGGAGAGACACCTTCAGCTTTGGAAAGACAGTCTCTCACCTGTTCCCAGGCTATTTTAGTGAAATATTTTTACACACGGTGATTGTTGCTCACTTTAAATTTTGATTACAGATTGGAAAATTGTTCTGGCAGATATTTTGTCGGGTCAGCCTTGAGCCTTGGTAGTTCTCCCCTGATACCTGTTTTCTGATTCATGATGTAACCCTCTCTGTGAGGAGGCCTATGTTTAAGGTAGACAATAACTCCATCATCACTCGAAGAGGTGGAGTCTCTCCATCAGAGGTCATGGTCTCGCTGGACACATCTCAAGATTCAGTTTTTGAAGGAGAACTCCAACTGAAGGCGTTGTCAGTTCTATTATTTTGTGCACTTTCCCATATCGGCGCTTTTTCGTTCGGTTGTTTTTAGATATTTAAAAAGCTTATGATGTACATTCTCATGTTAACATCCTCTGACTGTGATGTCCACATTGAAAATTTTTGATTTTATAAGATGTATGATTTAACCTAAATCTAACCTTAAGTCTAACCTAAATTCAAAAAACTATCAATACAGTTTTGGTCATCTATTATTGTGATGCAGGCTTATATGGCTTTTACTTTCATTTTACTCTTATTTTTAATGTGCCAGAGTTTGTTTGTTTTTTTTATCGTGCACATTTGTGGTTCCATTACATTAAAAAGTAAACAGCAGTTTGGTGTTGATAGTGGGCATTAAGCCATTAAAGAGCATCTTAAATGTCTTCGGGAAGCA
>JAQLOL010000022.1:5452700-5508393 GCA_029783665.1 Naso thynnoides
CTTCTTCGTTCTCTCTGTTGAATAAAGAGTGACGTAAAACACATGGAAATACAAAACTGTGAAGGTTTTCTCCTTTTCTCTTCTCAGTGCAGCCAAATATAGGCCTGGTTTTGTGCATCATAGAGTGAAAGCTGCTTTCAAGCCAAAGCGTAATAATAAAAATGTCTCTTGGTGCAGCGGCAAAATTACACAGCGTTGAGTCTGATTTGAGCCACAGATACACTCAATTCTAAGCTTGTGTCCCAGAGGCAGCGGTTAGTCATCCTTTCCTCCATCACACTTAATCCTTAGCAGCATGCTCATTAAATGTTCCCCCATTTCTAATGTTCTTTCTTTATTTCACCCTCTCAGAAAGTAAGAAATCAAAGTAAACGCACTCCTGGCCACTATAACTCACTACAGCCTCCTCTTCGCTGTGAGAAGTGTGTGTGATAAAGTGCATGAGAAATGAGAGTAAAGAAATAATGCAGCTCAAGCACACTCGAACAGGCTGCTCTATTATCCTCCAAGGTGAAATTGCTGTGGGTTAGAGCAGCACAGAGAGACTCTGTGCTGGTAAATGATGTTAGTGTGCTGCTCCAGAGCTCACTGTGGGTACACTATGTGCAGCACTTGACAAATTTAAAACCCCAAATTTCCGACAGAACTACTAAATCTCTTAACTCCGCACAGAATCACCTACACGGCTGCTCATTCATAATTTTCTCTTCTCTGTGGAGACTGTGCGGTACCACAGAGTCACAGGCTGTTTGTGTATATCAGCTATTTAGAGCCGATAGTCGACCATCTGCTGAAGATCCGTCTGATAGTGTTGGCTTTGGCACGCAGCCAGGAATCAATCCTCATCGCCACAGGCTGTTCCCAGCTGGTGGTCATTTCTGTAAAGGCAATTCCACTATAAATAGATGACACAATTAAAAGTATATAGAGTTTGAATAATATTAATAAAACATATAAAAGCTAACAAAACTGCATATCCGAAAGATCACACATGTTAGTATAAAGAGGCACAAGAGGCTGATGAGGGAGATGATAATCATTGTAGTACAAATACAAATTTCATTTTGTTGCATTCAAAAACTGAACAGGATATGAATAAACATTGGTTACACTGACTCTGAAGCCAAGACTGCTGCTGCAGTATTTGTAGGAAATGCTGTACAATGACTGTGATGACTGCATCACAGAGCAATGCTGCCCTCTTCTGGTTCTTCATTTGCATCAAAATTATAGAAAAGGGACAGCTTGTGGCAAAGCTGAAACTGCAAAATTGGAAAAAAACTGTTTTTGATTTAAGGTGATATGGGAAAACCATATTGTTTTCAGTTCCTTAATTCAAATAATGCAAAAACACATCAAACACATCCTGCTCCGAGAAAACGAACGGTGTTTCCTGACAAGACCATTAAGGCACAATAATAAACGCAGATTTTCTCCTTTGCTTTAAAAATGAAAACCAAAAAAAAAGTGAGGTGGCCAAATCATTATTATTTGTATGTTTATTTTCTGTATTCTGTTGACCACTGTTTGTGATAATGGGTGGTGAGTGGCCAGTAGAGTCTGTAAGGTGATGCTTCCTGTAAACTATGCATGACTCTCACCTCACTCAAATACAGGTATTTGATTTCTAAAGAGAAAGTTATCTTATAACAGACCACAACAAACAACAGCAACAAAAAAAGTGTAGGCATAATCTTGTTTTAAAAATAAATAAATAAATAAAATCAATGAAATAGTCTACATTTTAAACGTTTAAGGTCATATTATGTAAGAGAAAACATTTTGTTTTGTTTTGTTTTGTTTTTAACTTCGACATGCAAATAAATTTAGCCAAAATAAGCCATGATTTGCACATTTTTAATAGAGATCATCAAGACTACAGAATGAGACAGAACGTCTTCTACACCGTCCAATCAGAGACGGTTACGAACCATCCGTTGTATTGCTGCGTTTTCAGCCAATCAGAGCCACCCTTCAATATATTTCTGACCAATTATATTCCAGCATGTTCACACGTCCACGCCGAGGAAGTCGATGATGTGTATTTTGTACACAAATGTACTGACGCCGACAACATTTCAGCTGATGTCTGTGCGCTTGGTTGGTACATTGGAGTTTTAGCCTAACGTTTCGTTAATGCGACGGACAGCTAACGTTAGCTAGCTAACGCACGAGCCGTGACGTTAACGTCTGGTTCGCTGAGCCGAATTTCGTCGATAGTTCGGTGACTCAGCCGTCATGTTACCCGGGTTTTCCCTCCTGTCAGCCGCCTCTGGGCTCTTTTAGCTGGGGTGCGCATACATGGGGCACCGCAGTACTAGAGGATGGAGGATTTAACATGGAGTCATCATGACTGCTTGGACGGTGTGGCGTTACACCAGCGGCCGTGTCCTCGGAGGATGGGGCCCGCTGCTGTGTGTCCTCCTCGGTTCTCTGGTGGCCCTCCTGATGCCTCTGGTGGGGGTGGAGAACCAGTGCTGCGCCTCCCTGAAGGGCATCGCTCAGATCCGCTGCCAGCTGTGGGGACGCTCTCCGCCACCTCCAGCTGTGCAGTCCACGAGCCTCACTGTCCCCTTTACTGCCCTTGATGTACTGCCTCAGAGGTCCAAGCCGAGCAAAGGTACGAACGAGACTGTTGTGACTCACCAAAGTCCTACATCCTTAGTTTGACTAACAACCATATGTAAAAAGCCAAGAGTAGATCCCTGCTCAGTGCAGCATAAACAAGGACTGTGAAGATTTCCCTTAATGTCTTTTTAATGTATTTGACTCTGTTGAGTTTTAATACTAATTTAAGTAGCTATTTGAGTCACTTAAGAAAAGGACATCCCAAACATTTACTCCTCTTAAATATGATGATTTTCTGCTAATGCTTCTCTCTGTGTCATACCATTTTTAATTGTAAGGCGTCACAATCTCATTAAACGGTGGTAGATATTGGTTTTCTGTATGATTTCTGAACTTGTTGGATTTCCTGTGTTCTAACACCCACATCATGTGCTGACTGCAGAGATGGTGCTGGAGGCCAAAGCGGCGCTGCAGCAGGCCCAGGAGATGAAGAAACTGGGCAAGAGAGAGAAGGCTCACAAGCTGCTTGTGCATGCGCTCAGCATGAATCCAGACTTTGTGGATGCCCTCACAGAGCTGGGGACCATTTTGGAGGAGGAGAAGGACGTCGTCCAGGCGGATCACCTCTACACCAAAGCCTTGGCCATCTCGCCGTGTAATGAGAGAGCTCTGGTCAGCCGAGACCGAACTCTTCCCTTGGTGGAAGAGATTGACCAGCGGTACTTTGGCATCATTGACAGTAAAGTGCGCCGCCTTATGTCCATTCCTAAGGGCAACTCTGCACTCCGCAGAGTGATGGAGGAAACCTACTACCACCACATCTACCACACGGTGGCCATTGAAGGCAGCACGCTTACCCTGTCAGAGATCCGTCACATCATCGAGACGCGTTATGCCGTCCCCGGGAAGAGCCTGCAGGAGCAGAACGAGGCCATCGGTGTGGATGCAGCCATGAAGTACATCAACACCACGCTGTTGTCCAGAACAGGTACCATCACCGTCAGTGACATCCTGGAGATTCATCGGCGGGTTCTCGGATACGTGGACCCCGTGGAGGGAGGGAGGCTGCGGACCAACCAGGTGTTTGTGGGCCACCACATCCCCCCGCACCCTCAGGACCTGCAGAGACACATGCAGGAGCTGGTTCAGTGGCTCAACTCTGAGGAGGCCCTGCAGCTGCACCCTGTGGAGTACGCGGCGCTCGCCCACTACAAACTGGTGTACGTACATCCTTTTGTAGACGGCAACGGACGCACATCACGGCTGCTCATGAACCTTGTGCTCATGCAAGCGAGATACCCACCCATCACTATACGTAAAGAGCAAAGGGCTGAATATTACGCAGCTTTAGACACAGCCAATGAAGGCGATGTACGGCCCTTTATTCGCTTTATAGCCAAATGTACAGAGATGACTCTGGACACATTGTTGATTTCAACAACAGAGCACAGTGTTGGGCTGCCGGCAGCCAGTCAGGACCAGGCATGTCCGGACTGCAAACAGACCATCCCCATCCGCAACTGAGCCGAAGCTGAAAGGAGGAAGGGAGCATGAGATGATAGTACACAGGAAGGGGTTGAGATTTATCTAAAAGCTGTTTAGTAACAGTTGCATCATAAAATGTAGGGCCCTGTCAATACGAGATATTTGGAGCTGATGCTGATACTGGGGCACAAGAAAATTCTGATATCTGATCTGTCGGCCGATTTTTGATACAGCTGATTTTTTTTTTTTTGTCAAATACTTATGATGAAGATATGTAATGGTGTAATGGAGGCAGGATGTTTTGCATTTTAGCAAACTCAATTCCAAACAGTAAACATTTCACTTATTAGTTCTAAAATAATGGAGTGCCATCTGCTGGACAGTCTACATAACTACGCCATTTTAAATCGACATTTTTTTCTGGTCTTAAAAGGCTGTTATTAGCACATATCAGAGAACATATACGCCGATACAGATATATCTGCGATCAGCCAGTAATATCTGCATATTGATGAATCAGTCTGGCCCTAATAAGATGTGCTAATTTGTCACTTGGCCACATGCAGCCTTATCGACACTTTGCTTTATTTTGGGTTCTTTATCTGCTGAATTCAGTGAAACTTCTGCAGGATGTTCGAGTGAAATCTGATTTTTCTGTTTGGGTTACATACAAATCTTTCTCCTTCACAGTGAAACCTTCCCACTTATAGTTTGTAACCATATTGCCGTAATGTTACATAAGTTATTAAGTTTTAACTACTGGTGACACGAGGAGGAAAGAAAACTCCCTTGTCACGTCGTTTGACTCGAGATGCTTCAGTGATTTTTCACTGCGACGTGTAGTGTTTGAGAATTGAGCTCATTTTCTTTGGGATAAAGATGATGTCTCTTAACACTGTATGGCACTTTCACAACATCAAGTACATTGTACTTGATTATTTATTTTATTTTAAAATAAAGGTCTTGAACTTTTGTCTTTAGGTTATGTCCTTTTTTTTTTTTTTTAAGAACAAACAACGCTGTGTGTCAGACTGGGGTCAGATGATTGACATTTTATTAAAACAAGTTTTAGACCAGGAAAAAAATACATGACACAATTCCTTTTTTTTTTTTTTACAGGACCAAAACACAAGAGTAAATAATGACACCAGAGGGAAAATAAATACTGTGACTTAACCAAAAAATAGCCATTATCTACCTCTATACCAAATTGAAAACACTGACTATAGAAATGTTACAAAACAACAGCAATGCACACATACCACCTTAAGTACTGAACATAAACAGGTGACTTCTAGAGACCAACATATTTAGATTTTTTTTTCTTTTTTAGGTTAGGCCACTGTGGTGAGAGCAATACATATAGCTTGTATTCCATCTGTTTTGAAAACTTAGATTTTTATTCATTACAAACTATGGTAACCTTTTTGAGATATTATATCGAACACTATGTACATAAGCAGAAAAGTCAATATTCAGGACAAGTGGACACATGGTGAACATGATGTAATGTGGGGAAACAAATGGAGAAACTGCATAGATTCTCTTCTGTTGTGTAGAAGGAGCTGCAGACCTAAACACTGTGAAGATGAAATCAACTCTACCGAACACAAAAGAAAACAAGTCTGAACCACATTTAAAGAATAGTGTAAACACAACAGAGTTCCTCATGTTCTTGCATTTATGAATTTAAACTCAACACCTTTTTTTTTCCACATCAATGGGCTCTTGCAGGGCTGAAAGACAATCATTTTCATTATTGGTTAACTTGCCAATCATTTTCCCATTTATTTGATCTACAAAACTAAAAAAAAAAAAAGCCCACAAAGTTTCCCATCAATGATCCAAGGCCTAACTACACATTTAATTTACTGAGATGGAAGAAAATTTGAAGCAAACATTTGACATCTGAGATGCTGAAAATAGCAGGAGGTTGGAATTTTTGTAAGAAAAGCTGCAAGTTAATTTTCTCTTAATCGACTTGTCGTTCCACGCTTTTTGGCAAATTAAATTTCATGTGCAGTTAAAAATCCAAACTGTCACACGTTTTAGAGCCAAGCTGAAGCGTAGACACATTAGTCAGGCATGTGTCTGGCCACGAGAGCGGCCAATGAAAACACATTTCTTCAGTGTCATTAACATCCTGCTGACAAGTTCAATCTCACTGACTGACTTTCCCTTAATCTCATCAGACTGATAGCTAAGACAAGACAGTTTTTACTCAGAACAGACAGGTCACAGTAACAGTGATAAAAAAGATGAGATCATATACTTCTAGCTGTTCTGTAAATACTGTAACTGATATCAAGCATCAACAGTATGATATGATACTAGGGCTGTTTTCATACTGTAGTAACACACCCTCAGGGTAAGATTTAGCCAATGAACTTATGCTGATTAGCTGAAGCTTCTAGAGGCGTCCATAGCATCACAATACTGACGATAAACAGCGGAGGGTAACTCAGAGATGATAAAATGTGAAAATTAGATAGCTGCACTATACAATCAGAAAATCATTGCTAGCCTTGTTAGCTTTGTCCTCAAGAGGAAGAGGAAAAAAATTAAGTTACACAACAAAAATCCAAGCTTTCCTAAAAACCTCAGGAGACGCTCACTCACTCACACACACACACACACTCACACCAACTATGTTACACCACATCTGCGCTTTTGCATATAACCTTTTTTAACAACATTCATAAGTTTGGCTGTTTGAATATTTAAAAAAATACTCTTCCATAAGTTTCCTCACATATCTTTCACATTACACAACAAAAGAGGACACTCTGCAACATGAGGTGAACAATTTTAGGTACAGTATATTTACACACAAATATTATACACTTTTCATTTTTTTTTTAAAAAAAAAGAAAGGAAAAAAGAAAAGGCTGCTGACCAAAATGAAAACAATCAGCCACACAGGTGAAAAGTCTTGGTTGAAAACGGTTTGTGGTGGAGGGCAGGAGCTCAGCGTTAGAGTCAATCTTGCAGATCAGGTAAGGAGAACTAGATTAAAGGGAGGCCAGGTAGCTAACATTAAAATCTCCAACACTAATTTGTAAGGACACAAGATGGCTTTCATTGTGAAGGCAGTCAGAATTCTCTCGCTCGTCTTCTCACTTTCTGAGAAGCATCTTGGCAAAGTCCGAATTTGACAAAGGTTTCGTCTCCTCGGCTGCGCTGGCTGTCGCTGCAGTCCCGTTCTCCACTTTGCCAACAGCCTCACTTTGTCGGTGCAGAGAGCGAGGAAGCATCGAGAGCTGTGTGCGTCCTCTCCCTCTCCTGGTAGGAAAGAAAAAACAGCTTTGTTTCTGTGCAGTTGCAGACGAGTTTTGAAACATTTCAGTTGTCGTGACAGAGAACCGAGTGAACAAACTTACGATCCAAAAACCTGGCGAGGCATCAAGTCTGCCATGGGCCTGCTGGAACCGGATTTATCCATCACATTCCTGCGAGGGGGGTTACTAATGGCAACAGAGATTTTGTTGCCTTCTATTTCCATGCTGTCCATTTTCAGAACCGCCTGCGAAGCCTGAGCTTCATCTGCAAACTCAACATATGCCAGACCCTGCAGAACCACACAGACAGGGTTTACACATCAGCAACAGAGTCTACACGTCTCCACCGTGTGTAGCATCTGCATGGTCACATCAGCTCAATCAGGAAGACTATTTTTAGCACAACATCTGGACACTGCCCCCCTCTTTACGCCTCACCTTGGGTTTTCCTGAGCGATACGTGACCAGACGAACATCTTTGACAGTGCCGTGATGTTTGCAGATTTCCTCCAGTTGCTCTTTAGTGCAGGAGAACGGCAGCCCGGAGATGAAGATTTTCTGTTTCTCCAGGGACGTGTTGTACTTAAACACCTGTGGAACATTAATTTAAAGTGGTCACTTTATTAATATTGTTATCTGGGCTATTGCAGGGTTCACCAGTTAATTTAAACACCACACACATAACACAAAATTCAATTAAACACCTGTTATACAGTCTGGAGAATTTCTAATGGAAAACCAGTAGAGACAACATGGCCTACAGTTGTTACTTATGTAAAAATAATTCCTAATGATCTAAATAAATTACAGGACCCAAATTATTAGTGCCAAAACTAGACAGATGGATGGAAATTATATGAGCTGTGAAAAATTAAATGATTTTAATGACTTCAAGGCATGCAGGCGTTCTGGTTATTGTGAAAAACATCTCTAGCTGAGTTTTTCCCATTTACCTTAAAATCAGGATTCTTGTTTTTGTCTACACAAGGTGACACAAACATGGGTCTTCCCTCCACCTCGCGTCTGTCCAGCTTCAGGGCTTCGGGGACAGACACTGGGGATTCAAACTGTATGTAGCAGTAGCCCTTGAAGCTCCCTTTGTTACTGAAGACGGGGCGAATCTGGTTGATGGGACCACACGTCTCGAACAGCGTCCTGAGTTTTGCCTCTGGCTCCTCCAGCGTGTATGCCAGGTTGCTGATGAAAACGCTGCTCTTGTCGTTTCGAAGCTCTGGCTTGTCGTCGCTCTGCCTCTGGGCGGCAGCTTCAGCTCCCTGCTGGGCCCTTTTAGGGGGAGGGGGCTTGAACCCAGGAGGAGCGTTCCTTCCAAAGAGTCCCGTGTCAGTCTCCATGAACTCCTCTGTGCTTTGGTCCTCATGTCCTCTGTGCCTCTTAGGAGCTTGTTCTGTCGTTGAAAAAGAACAATAAGGAAAAAATTATTCCTCAAGTGTCATTCCTGCTTAAAATGCTTATCATAACATTGTCATCATTACTGACCTGAATCCTCATTCCACGCATTGTGATCATCTTGCTCTACCTTCCTCTTCTCCCCAGCCCGAGGTCCTTTCTGGCCCTTCTTCTGAGCCTTCTTCTCTGACTTGGCCCTCCGCCGCTGATCGGCTCTCTCCTCCTCTTGTCGAGCCATGTTGGCTTCTTTCTCAGCCACCTAACAGATGGACCGAGCACTTTAACATTAGCCAAAAGCACCTAAATAATAAACCAACCCTGTACAATGCTGATCTGTACCCGTACCTTCGCTCGTTGCTCGTTGATCCTGTTCAGCCGGGTCTCTGTCTTCTGCACTGCCACGTCCCAGTCCTCCAAAGAACCTGCAGGTGAGAACCAAAATCCAGAATCATGCTGTACTTCATGAACAGCTTTTTTATTTTTATGATAACTTTGAGTTTTATTCGAGTACTCACCTTCTACCCTCTCAAATGTGAGCAGGACTTCACACACATGCTCAGGGTAGTCAGAGGTGCACTGAACTGCTCTGTGGAGAGCTTTCCGACAGTGAACGGGGTCTCCACAAGACCTGCAGGTAAAGTAAAATGTCGATGACAACATCAACAAGTTTCAGCTGAATGCTGTTAGCTTAAACAGGCAATAAAAGTTAATTTATACGGCACCATTCAGACACAGGGTAATACAAAGTGCCTTACAGGAATCATTAAAAGTGCATGTATAAGACAAAAGAAACAAAAAAAACAACGCAGCTACGTATTAAAAGAAGTTATGTATCAAAGTCACTGGAAAGCCAGGCCAAACAGTACATGTTTTACGCCCTGATTTAAAAGAAATGTTTTAGCAGACATGGACTGACGGACCTCTCCAGGTTATAGTACTCCAGCCACATGTTGGCGTATTTGGCATTCCCTTTCGTCATGATGTTGTCCCACAGTTCTCTGGCTTTTTGCATGTTCTTGCAGTGGAGGGCCTGTCAAGAAAAACAAATATGAGACAGGGGCAAGAATTATGCACAGTTTCCATACTACATGTTTTATTTAGAATCAATTATTTTCATGGAACTTTAAACACAAATTATTATCACATGGTTTAACTCAGGTGTCCTAAAGTCTGAGATGCCAGTGGGATATTTCATGATTTGATTATTTGACGCCACAGATGTTCCACAGCTGAGTCGAGACAGCCTGACACTAATGTTTGACATAACTTCAGACTATAGCAAGGACTGTCAGAGGCATTTTGTCACTTCCATTCACTGAGCCTGAAACTGTCCAAAGTTCTGCTAGGAAGGCCCACCTCCAACTTTAAAAATCTCACATGTAGCCCAACAGTAAAAACGTTTCTGACAAGTATGACCATAGGTTACTAACTGTTAACCCTGTACACAATAATCAAATTTTGCTCTCAGAAAATGAAACAACACAAAATAGGTCACATTAACATACACACAGAAACAGATTGAACAAACAGCTGAACACAATTCAACATGACAGAAATCCATCTCTTGGAAACGGTCGTCATAGTAACACTGCCTACCTCTATCCTTGCCCAGATCTGCATGATGAGACAAGAAGGATCTCCACTTTCACCAAACCCTACAGCCACAAAAGACGGTGAATCAAATGAAAACCAAATCAAGAACACCATGAAAACAAATCTCAGTCTAACTTAAATCCGCCTACTTTCTTCAACATCTTGCTTCATGTAGTCCAGAGATCGGGCAAATGCTCCTCGCAACTCCTCTAACTCTTTACTTGATTCTGCAGAAAAGGAAACAGCACAGGAGAGAGTGTCTATGAATTCAAGAGTTTACCAGCACAAACGCAAACTCTGTTTTGCACACAGCTGCTCTCACCTCGGCTGAAATCCACACGTCTCCTCAGGTAGTCGAGGTACGCCTGCCAGATCTCCACATAATCTGTCGCTTGAATGAAACCAGCATTCAGCGCCTTTTCAAACACATCTGTGAGGAAGACACAGAGGGTACATGATAATCTAATATGAAAAGAGTCAGAGATGTCTTCCCATATGAGCACTAGTAATTAAAACACTCAGGTCAGTTATGTTCTCCAACTTTGTCTCAGTTTTTAATCTTTAATGGTCCATGTAACAAAATATAACGATCCATTTCAAGAGTGTTTGTCACTATTATGTACATAACTTCAAAACACACACAAACTGCATGAAAGCAGCAACTGAGCCATCAACTCAGCAGCTTCACACGGCGCTTGCAGTCAAGCTGTCACCTGACACAGTCTGATGGTCGGCTCCGTGCCTCTCCAGAGCCAGCAGGTAGCTCTTCCACAGGCCCATCGTCCAGGGGCAGTTCCTGACGGCGCGTTCGTGAGTGGAGAGAACCAAATCTTTAATCTTCAGCTGACGATCCTGTAGAGAACACGAAAACACACCAGTTAAAATATTCTAAAGCCCCATTCGCACTGGATTAGTATTACCTGGGGACCTCTAGTAACTTGTAGCAATCGCAGAGAGCGCCTGTGATCTTAATCCCGTGTAAATCAGCCATGTCTGTAATTTGTAAAGTAAAAATTCCACCATAAATTACCTATCACATTTTACCAAACGCATGGGTCTTGTGATAATATTAGTCTCATGCGAATCAAAATCTCTGATTTGGGCAGGAACATATTTATTTTTTTGGTTTTTGTTTACTCTGCGCCTTTTTTCTGCCTCTTTCCTGGTGGGAAAGAACAATGGAAGCTGCCTTGGAGGGTTTTGACAGTATTTTGGGTAGAGGGTGAACTTGGTACACATAGCTTTCCCAGAAGGAGCAAGGAAACGGGTGTTACGTAAAGCCTTGACATCATGTTCGGGGGTAATGTCAGTAAATTTGAGTAAAATCACAGGCTTCACTTATCCATTGCGAATGCGCCACATGAAACACAGACGTAGGGGAGTAATTTCGAAATTACGTGAGGCCCCCGGTTCACACTAATCCCATGAGAATAGATGAGAGCACAATAAGCACCATGAATAAACACAATGATTAAAATGATCTTATAGATGCTTAAAGATTTATTAGTGAAGATTTAAAGAGTCCCTTTTTTTTAAAGGAACCACATTTGCTAACACCTTATCCAATTTTCCTTCACTGGTGTGAACATAGGTTGTTTTTCACGCTGCTCAACACTGCGGTCAAATCATTAAAAATTAGATGTAAATAGTACACATTAAACCATGTAGGGTTCTCGACACTGACACATTTGAAAAACTGATTCGTTGGACTCTTTTCAGATTCATTTCAAGGGAAGCTGTTGGAGAAATCACTGGCTGTAATTAATCACGATAAGCTCAGTGCAGCACTGTGATCATAGTTGTTTAGCTTTTGCTGGCAGATGATGAAGTTGGCATGTTTGAGGCGCTGAATAAGTCAGGCTGGGAGGTAATGGCATGTGAAATTGGCCAAAACTCTCACAGCAAACATAACAGTCTGACTGGGAGCCCTTTAAGGACAGCACCACACCAAGCCAAACACTGACAAATACTCACAAGATAAGTGGTGTATTTTGCCCACATGTCTGGTACCAGGCAGTTCTCTGCTAGAGTTCGCTCAAAGGTTATCTGGACCCGTGCTGGGTCGCCCTCCTTTAGCTCAAAGTCAATGTAGCCCTGATACTCTGCCAGCTTAGGAGGTTCTGCTGCCAGCTGCAAAAACACAACAGCATGCAGATAATTACACAAACAAATTGAAGCCATAAAAAAGGCAAACTGGAACAGATAATATTTCTGCCAAATGATGCAAGTCGGTTACCAGTGACTCCTCAAATGGTTTGCACTTCTCCATCTGCTGCAAAGCCTTTTTGTACTGGTGAACGACCACCTCTGACACTCCGTGTTCGGACCACTCCTCGTACTCGGCGTATGTGACTTCCATATCTGCAAAGCAGCAGAGTTCGATGTCAGTTTAAAGGCAGGCGTTCCTTTTTCAACATCAATGAGCATACATACACCGCTTTAAGACGACATACACTGGAGATGAGCAACTTTTACTGTCACATCCACACCTTCGCTCAACTTAGAGTCACCAATTAACCCAAGCTGTATACTGCCTAATCTCAGCCCCATACTTCAGTGAACAGCTCAACGAGTGAGAAAGGGTTTCAAAAATAACAGAAATGCCTCTGCTCTCCATTCGGCTCGACCAGACCATCTGGCTGTCTCTTGTTAACTCCTGTGACAAACCGAAGGAGGAGTGCTGTTCTCTTTCTAAATCTGCACAGCATTTTAATAGACACGTCACAACCGAGCCCACTCAAATCATCGCACATGGCAGCGTTATTTTTCCAAATGAGGTATTTTACAGTTTTTCCGGTGGGTTGTGACATACGGCCTTCGCAACATGAGTCCGATCCATTTTACAGCCCGTCTGGACTGTAAGGGCGTCATGCTCACCCATTAAGGGGACGGCCAGCTGGCGGCGGAACAGAGTATGGATTCGCTCGAGCTGAGCGTTCAGCAGCTCCTGCTCCTCGTGGCTGGGAATCTTGCCAGGGGGAGGCTGAGAGGAAACAGCAGAGAAAATGGTGTCAGAAGGAGAGGGCCATTTAGTTTCACGTCAATTTAACTCAGCATCTCAAATATTCATATTTTTGCTAAATGAGCGGATTATCACACCAATGGCTATAATTAATGCACTCCAGTGATTTGTTTGTGAGTTTGTAAATGCCAACCTTGCACTGTCTAAAGCTGCTTTTAAAATTTTTTGAGTAAATCTCTCTGTAGGACATGTAATAAACAGCACAAAGGACAGAGCATATTTCTGACTACTGATGAGATCTCTCCAAGTCATTCAAACACTAACCTGTACTGTGGACAGAATGGCGTTCTCAAACTCTCTGTACGCCTCCCACAACGTCTGTCCTTTGGTCATGTGAAGCCCCACAGCTGTCACAGCTCGCTCAAAGACGGATCTCACTCTGTCTATCCCACCCGGTGAGCCCATGCCACCGATTGAATACTGAGCGTATTCAAGCCAGATGTCTGGACCTGCGTACAAACACACACATTTAACTGTTACGATCATGTAATGACTGAGCGTCAACCCAAAGCCAGAGGCCATACTGCGACGCACTCACAGATATAGTCTTTCACAGCTCTCTCAAACAGTTCATAGACTTTCTCCCGGTTTGTCTCCTCCTCTGTCAGACGGATCTCATCCTTGAGCCAATCCAGCCAGATCTCTGCAGGATTCAACAACACCTTGTTTCAGTTGCAAACAACAGCAGAGCTGCTGTCAAATGATTCATCTGACTCCAAAAACTGAGGCAGAAAGACAAACACCAACCTTCAGTGAGGGGGAAAAGTTCGCTCATTTTCTGCCTCGCCTTCCGCAAACGTAAAAGCTCTCCCTCCTGCTTCAGAAGTTTGATGAGATCCACATGGCAGTTGTAGTCGAAAGCATTGATTGACAGCTGAAAAATCACGCAGAAGACAGGATAAGACGCTAAACAATACATATAAATTTATCGCAGTGAGCTCATTACTTGTTGCAGGGTTGTCACAGCTTTAGCCTGGCGTCCATAACAAACCAAGTGTTAGCAGAAACGTTAGAAACATGTCACATGGAGTTATCAATCCAAAATATTTAGCACCTCGTGCCCTCGGAAAAAAAAAAAAAGTTGGCACAAAATACGTTACGCTATTCTGACAAGCGCTTTCTTTCAAACAACACTGGAGGTTGTGGTGTTATAACGTCACTCGACCTTTAACAGCAAAAAAGGCGCGTTTGATACGAGACATGTCATTAGCATCAGCGATTAGCTCCACAGCTAACGTTAATCACGAAAGCTATGTGAATGACGTAGCTCGCATCATACGCACTTTTAATTGTTTTGGATGTGAGCAGCTAACATTGGCATATTTTCAGCTTGCACTGGGTTATATCAGGACAGGGCAGCTCATGATTCAAACGCCTCTGACTTGTCGTAGCTGACTGTGTTTACCATCCATTCATTCTCATTAGCTCGTCTGCTAACGCTAACGTTAGTTAAGCGAGCTTGGCATGGTTGTTGGCTAACGTTAATTACCTGCTCCTCCAGCCGCTGGATTTCGGCTTCGTTTTCCTTCTCGTCTTCCGACGAATCGTCCTCATCGTCGTCTGAATTTTCCTCTCCCATGCCCTCCTCCTCCCCTTCGTCCGACTCCATCTCCCTTTCCTCCATTCCCGCATCTTCCTCCTCCATATCTTGCAACTGCGTTTGCTCTGCGCTGCTTGACGCTGCCATGTTGGAAATGTTGTCTGCCTGGTAACAACCTAACAAGCCGGCAGTATCGTGAGAGGTGGAGCCTGTCCCCGAACTCACCGTGAACAAGCTAGCATGTAGTGGCTGCTGTCTGCCGCTAGAGGGAGCTCGTTCCGCGGGCGAAACCTTTTTCTCTTCGTTTGTCAACAGAGTGGGATTCTTCACTCGTGCGCATTCGTTGACTTCCGTTCGGTCTCGGGATTTGAACATGGCGACTGTCTCTTTACGACACTCTGCGTCCTCGCTGTTGTTATTTAGCAGAAGGTTATTTAACCCGCAGCTGAATGCACTCTGTTCATATCACAAAAAGGTAATTAATTAAATGTGTTTTTGACTGTTTACTCATTACTATAGCCAACCCATGTTACACGAGTTTTATTGGCAGTTGTTGTCTGACATTACGCTAACTTAGCTGTAGTTGTAGCTAACTTTGCCAGCCGCGTCTTATTTTTCAGCACATGGCTCACAACAACAGAACAGTGATGTGTCCTTTTCTTTTTGTGACTTCCCTTTAGGTGGTGGACCACTATGAAAACCCGAGAAATGTGGGCTCCCTGGACAAAAACTCCAAGAATGTGGGGACTGGCTTGGTGGGTGCACCAGCATGTGGTGACGTAATGAAACTTCAGGTAAGGGGAAGGTCAAAAGCAGGAATACACTGAAGCCCAACCACTGCTGCCATGACTTCCAACTTCCAATCCTACTACTGGATATTTGAGTATATGCTGTTTTTCAGATCCAAGTGGACGAAAATGGCAAGATTGTTGATGCAAGATTCAAGACGTTTGGCTGCGGCTCAGCCATCGCCTCCAGTTCTCTAGCAACAGAGTGGGTGAAGGGGAAGTCGGTGAGTTGTTCCAACACAGATTCAAAGGAGAAGATGGCTTTGAAAGTCCTGCTTCTTTGTTGAGGAGCTGATTAATTTACTGTCATTCTCTAGATTGATGAAGCGCTGAAGATCAAGAACACAGACATTGCCAAAGAACTCTGCCTTCCTCCAGTCAAACTTCATTGCTCCAGTAAGTTTAAAACAGTGTAGTGTGTCTGCCTATAAGAGAGATGGCGTTATCACACACCTAAAAAATTTAATAAACATAAAGATGGAGGAAAAATTAAAGAAGAAACCAAAGTGTTGACAGTTGAGCATTTTAAACTTTTCAGTTAAATTCCTCAGGGTTTTTTTTTTTTTTTCTGATATTTGTCACCTAGCTGCATGTTTCTTGGTAAAAATCAAATTTCTCAGCTTCATTTCACGTTTCAATAGTTTGTAAAACATCTTCACTCCTTCTCTTTCAGTGCTTGCGGAAGATGCCATAAAAGCAGCGCTGTCAGACTACAGACTTAAACAACAGGACAAGAAGGACGAACGTGCGCAAGCCACGACTTAATGTGTTGCTACTTACCTTCCATTAATTATCCATCCACGGACACTGTACAGTGCTGTTTGGAAAATTGGTAATTTTAACAGGTAACACTACATCAGGTCTTTCACCCTTTTGGGAGTTTTATACCTTTCAGAAAAATCTCCATGTTAAAGAGTTGTGGGGTCCTTCCTTAATGCAAGCTAAGATTCCCATAATGTTTAAGTGCCAGTTTTCATGGTGTTTATTTGCTTGAAATGCTTGATGCTAATGTTCAATTTGGAAGTTCATGGTGGAAATATTAAGCAACTTTGATCCTTAAATTAATAACAAAGGAGCTTGATGTTGTTGCTACCTTGAGTGCTTTTCTACTAAGAGCACAGAGGTGATACAGCATGAATCAGAAACTTCAGGCCGAGGTGTGTGTGGTTTTTTCTTTGTGTGTATGTTTTCTGGCATTTTGGCTTGATTTGGCTTGCCTGTACAAAATCTCTGCTCCTAATGGAAGAGCCAAGCTGAAACTGCCGTTAGGTGAACTGCTGAAACACACATACACAAGCAGAATGTGGAATATTGTATAAGAAGGTGTTGTTATTGTGAATTAAATGATTAAAAACCTCTTCAGCGTGTCTGTGCTGATATCATCCACCAGATCCTACATTGAGCGGCGCCACCCTCTGTTGGCGCAGAAGCACCATTTTCAGTACAAGTAGCACTGACAGCGTTAACAGAGCTGTTAATACACACAGCACAGCGAGCAGAGAGATGATCACTGCAGAGTCTTGGGTGTGCGGTTGTGGGTCAGGAGTGGGCCAGGTTGCGTCTCTGTTGGTGAAAATCAAAGGTGGTGCTGAGTCGGCAGAGGTAGCATTAATCTGAGTGTAGAGACTTGTGATGTTGTCTCTGCATTGATGTTCCCCATTAGAGGGAGAAGTAGTGTTTTTTAAAGGGGATGGGCTGACTGATGGTGTTTTATTTAGGGACAAACACTGCTCATAGGTGAGAGTCTCTAAAGAGTAGCGTCCAGTTAATGCAAGAGTCTTGGAGTCTTTGTTAAGGAGTCCAGTGGTGATTTCTTTCGATGTTTGGTTTGGGAAGTTTCCCAAACGACTCTTGTTTTCACATAAATTTGGTTTCATCAGCGTCTCCAGTGCAGAGTGGACATCCCGCTCTCTCCTCTCATTTGGCTTGATGACTCGGGGACAGATAGCTATGACGGACAGGTTCAGAAGCAGACGGTGAGCAAGGTGGACAGGTTCGGTGCACACCAGGTCTGTGGCCATCTTCAGCCTGCCGCTCAGCAGCCAGCGGTAAAGATACAAAATGTCACACTCGCACACCCACAGGTTGTCGGTGAGGTCCACAGATCTGAGACGTGGAAGGCCGTCGAAGGCGCTCTCCGGGACTGAACGCAGGCAGTTGCTGTTGATCTTCAGGACCTGCAGGTTGACCAGGGCGGACAGCGAGGGCAGGTCCAGGGCAGACATGCAGTTTGCTGAGACGTCTAAGTGGGTCAGTGATGGAGGCATATTCAGAGGGAGGTTTGTAAGTTTGTTCCCTTTAAGTATGAGGATCTGCAGCTTGTTAAGACCCCGAAGTGCCCCTGGTTGGATGGCACGAATGCGGTTGTCTTCCAGATCCAAGCGAGTGAGGTTCCCCAGTTGTCGCAGGGCGCCGGAGGTGATGTAAGTGATGCGGTTCTCTTGCAGCAGCAGGGACTCCAGGCTCGGAGGCAGACCCCGAGGGAAGCGGGCCAGCAGATTGTGACTCAAGCTGAGCTCATGCAGGCCAGAGAACTGCTGCAGCAGGTGGTCCACGTTACAGAGCTGGTTTCTGGCCACAGATAGAGCCGAGGTGCTTAGAGGAACAGAGCGAGGGAGTGAGCGGAGACCCAGAGACTCACACAAAACCAAAAATCCTGGTCGAGGACAGCAGCAGCCAGGAGGACAGGGAGACATTATGAGGGAGGACAGAGGACAGATGCAGAGAACCAGGAGGAGACCACATCTGCACCAAAGCATGACTCACTGCAATAATAATCAGATACAAACAGCAAATGGTGTCAGGAAAAAAAACTAAAGCTTCATTTTAAAAGGGGCAACTTCCTCAAGAGGTAGCCTTTATAAAGGCTTTATAAATTGTAATTAATGACTTTATCAAGGTTAATAAATAATGATTTATGGACCAAATATGAAAGATTAAATAGAGTGTCTAGCTAATTAATGTCTTATTTGAAAGTGGGAGGGAAGATTTCCCTTTCAATGATGCAAGTAAATTTTAATTTCAATATTAAATGATTAATTTAGCATTTAAACAGTCATTATTAACTATTAAACCCCTTATAAAGGGGGATTAATGAAAATAAAATAAGAAAATCGAAGGCTCAAACACTTACCATGTTTCTGTCTCTGTTTAATCTGCTCCCTGAAGACTCGGGCAGGCTCGTCACTCGGTGGTTCTTACATGATCTGAAGATGTAACCACTGTTGCTGCTGTTTTCAGGCAGATGCTCATCAAAGTTTAAAGATAGCCTTAAGGTGCTGAGTTACCAGCTTTGGATCCTCTTCACCAGTCAAATTGATTGAGAGGTCTTTTTGTTTGCCAAGTGGCAAACAGTTGAAAGAGTCAAAACACACAGAACGAGGAGTTTTCAGATTAAATAAAGAGAGAACGAGAGAGAGAAACAACACAGATGTCCCAAATATTCCCTTATCTGAGGTTACCAAAGGTCAAAGTTCCTAAAACTCAAACAGACAGTAAAGCTAGCAAACAGGGCCCTGAGCAGGGAGCACTGGGTGGTCCTGCAGCCGTGTGTCATCCTGTCACCTGGTGGGAACCTGGTGAAAGTGAACGGGTTGTATTTTCTCGAATTATTTAGCACCTCATTGACAAAAGAGCGGGGAATCTGACCCTGGTGTGAGGCTCTGTCAGGGCTCACGTTTCAGCCACCACACGGTTACGCTGCTGCTTTTGAGCTGCTGTGCTGTCATCTTTAATGTTTGATCTTTGGTAAGTTGACCCACTTATGACTCAAATCAAACTTTTTATATTGTGCTTCAGCCACTTTAGCAGCATTTAATCACATTTATAGTGAAGTTAGAATAGATTCCAGACATGACCAGAATATTCTTGTATCCAAATTAAAGACTAGATAGCCTGTGATGTGAAAGAAATACATAACTGATAAATCAGTACTTGTTCTGTTCACATGAGGGCAGCATTTCATCCATAATTTAAAATATGAGACATTATAAGTATATAAGTTGTTTGTCTTTTTGTTCGAGCTTTACTGGAACAAATCAGTGTAAGATTTACAGGAGCTCTTGTTTTGGAGCAAAGGGCTCTGCATGTCTCTGTTTTACTGCTGCTGAAATATTTAAACAATCTTGTACAGTAGCCAGTAAAGGACAAAAGGGGGCTCTCGTCATCTCCAGGCTCTGATACCTTCAGCAGTTCCGTGTTTGGGTGTGATGGTGCCAGCAGCCTCACCGAAGCCAAACCTAAAAAAGTCGAGTTGGTGTCACCGTGTTGTTTGTTCACATTTTGGGCTTGAAATGTTAGTTAGAGGACAGCTCGTCTCGAAAGGGCTGATATGACACATCTGACATTTGGGTAATTACCTTAAAAATAGTTACCCATGATTCTTGAGTGGACGCAGCTCAAAATTACAGATTCCTAAGTGGAACATAATGTGCACGTAGCGAGGATCCTCTTTTTTAGACCTTCCTCGCCTTTTCTAATCTTAGGTTTCTTCAAGCCTGTAGTTTCTCTTTCATCATGAAAGTTTCAACTGTCACTCTTTGAATAATTACAGAAACATCGATATCAACAATTTTATTCAACACGAGCAGAACAACATTGTCATTTTGTAAACAATAAAACTGTCACTTACAGAGGAGGCTTCTGCCAGGAAACATCTGAGGTTCAATGGAAAAGAGCTTTTAAACAGAATAAACTTCTGGCACATTTATCTTAAAAACTGAACAACCAACCAAACACATTTGGTTTACATGCTCAGAGTCTTTAACTTGAGGTGGAAATCAAATTTCTTTTATCTCCTCCTTTAGCCACCATGAGTCAAAGTAAAACCTATTAACTAACAAAACAGACAGACTGTTTTGCTGGGTTAATGGGTCAATAACTCAAGTTTTGGCTTATTACAAATTATTACACTAAAAACAAAATTCATAATTTATCTTATACATAAGTATTTCTTATTTTTAAAAAAAAGTCAAACCCAGATTCACAAAGTTTTTATACCAAAAAAAAAAGAAGGCGTCTAATGTTTGACACTTCAAGAAAGATCAAAATTATAAACCAAATAAATATGGCAACAATTTGTTAGTTTTGCTTCTGGCGTTTATCTTTGTGAATTAGGGTTCAGAAAGTGAAATAAAATATGATATGACATGGAGTAACATTAGACAAACAATGTAAGTAAATAAGAATGTTAATATAAAGAGACTGTTTTGTTACTTCTCCAGCAAATCAACTTAACTAGCACCTCACTTTGCTTTATGTACAGCAGCAAAGATTTCGCTCTAAATGTCAGGATGGATCAGTCAAAGCTCTTAGTGAAAAAGATGCCATGTTGTACAGCAGGACGTACTGAGGAGGTTCCTCTGTCGTGGCAGGCATAGAGAGAAATACATCTCATGAGAACTTATATTTTTCTAAATTCGGTTTGGAAAGCGTGAAAAATTACAGGCTAACCATGATGTTTCTAGTTTTTCTCCTTCAAAATAAACACTGATTTCATTCAAGTGATGCTACTTCAGCAGCACAGTGACATGATATCAGGCTGGTGAGATTCTGTAATGGCTGATAAACTGCAAGATTAAAGGGGCAATTCACTCAAAAATTAAAATTCAGTCATTATTTACTTATCCTCATGCCAAGAAATTTTTTAATTCTCAAAACACAGCCACAGTTTCACAGGAAAAAGGCATTGCAATTCTTTCCAAACAATTGTAGTGAATGGTGACCAATTTTCAAATGTGAAAAAGATACATAATAAAGCCATTAAATGCCTCCAGACTACTTATCTGATGTAATCAAAGTGTCCTGAAGCCTCAACATGTCAAGTTGTTTCGAAAAACATCACTCCCGCCATGTTTTTATCCTCGCCGTTCACTGTGGCCTGTAGCTCCAGAGATGAAAGCTGCATTGACATGTGTACAGTGAACAGTGAGGCAAAAAACATGGCGTCAATGACATTTTTCAAAACAGTTTGGCATGTTGAGGCCTCAAGGACGCTTGGTGAGCAGTTTGCAGGCATTTCATACTTTAATTATGTATTTCTTTTACATTAAAAATTGGTCACAATTGTTTGAGAGATGGCTGCAATGCCTTTTTTTCTGTGAAACTCCAGCAACTTTTTGTGAATTAAGAAAAGTTCACCTGACCATCCATCGGCATGAGGGTGAGTAGATAATGGTTGAATTTTCATATTTGGGTGAACTATCCCTTTAAAGTCTTCACAGTGCATGAATACAAACAGACCTCTGAGCTACTTTTAATTTGAAAGGCTGCTGTCTTATCTTTAATTACTCCTGGTATCAAGTGTTTTGTTTAAATAATCTTTGCATGAACCAAAAACTTTAACATGCAACATTTATAGACAGATAGTTTTTAATTTCTAGTCACATATCCCATATCTTGCTGTTTTGTGTTTTTTCTTTAAATAATACACCAGGTGGTAGTTCATGTTTTCATGCCCTGCAGAATTATTTGTTTACATGACAGATGTTTTCTCATGTAATGGCACGAGCATCACCAACAAGTTTCTTGTTGGAAGTTAAAAATGATTTCAGATTTAAATTAAAACACATTTACTGCAACTTTGTTTCATCTGTGTGCAGTAAAACTGACCTGTCTGATCTGTTATTTATATCGTGGTTGCAACATTTCAGCTCTTGTGCCAGCGTCAGGCCTGAACGTGCACTAGTGGTGGCTCTTTTTCAGGTGGCAGGTGCAGACTGGATGGCTGGAGCTGGTGCTCTGCTGCGCCTCCTCCCTGTGCCTCGGCTGCTCTTTGTGTCTGGGCTCCTCTCGCCTCCTCTCCACCTCCTCTGCCTCCCTGACCTTTCTGACCTCCTGACGAGGTGACGACCTGACGTCTCTCCCTCTCTCTCCCACCAGAGCCTTGGAAGGTGTGCGCAGGTTCTTGGGGGAGGCCATGCTCTGAGTCTGGACCATCTTGACATGGTCGACAGCGTATGGCCTCTCCTGGAAGTCACCTGAATTCTTGCGCCCGTTTGATTTATCAGCCGCGTACTTCCTGGGTGGGTTGGGAAGCGGCTTGTAGGCCTCCAGCTTGCGTTTATGGCTCATGGCAGATGCACAGCAGATGATGAACACCATGACGATGAGAAGAGAGGTCACGACAATGATGATGAGCAAATTCTCCTGCAGGAAATCCACCACTCGGGTCAGGACGAAGTCCTTCAGGCGGATCATGGTGGTGGTGATGGTGTTGGTGAGGCTGGGAGCTCCAGTGGTGACGGTGATGTGAACAGGTGCTCTAGTGGAGAACGGAAGGAGTTCCAGCTCTGCTTCATCACCACTGCCGTCCAGTGACATGTTGTCGAACAGAGGAGTGGAGTGACACACGCTGCAGCACAGTGAGAGCAGAATCACACAGGAGACAAGACAAATCGAGCGGGACGCCATCTTCTCTTGTCCTGCAACAACAACAACAATAGTCTTAAATTTATGATCAAAAAAAGGAAATGTCCTCAAATCTAACTTTGCTGGAATCCACTGATACAGTGGCATGAAACTCCTGGAAGGAACAGTCTGAAATTTTCTGGACTAAACACTCTCACGTTGTTGATACCCTTCTCGTGCCTGTGCGTTAACTACAAGTCAGAGCAGGAAGAGGATTAGCTTAGCTTAGCAAAACATAGAAAACATGGGAAAAGGTAGCCTGACTTTGTACAAAGGTAACAAAATCCATCTACCAGTCCCTCTTAAGCTCAATAATTGATGTGTTTGGGTTTTTTTTTTTTTTTTTTTTTTTTAAAGACTGCAGACAAACAAGCAAACAAAATGACAAAGCGTTGCGTTCTGCATCTTGGGGACAAGCGACCTTGTTCAGTGTGATTTTTAAGTCTGCAAGTTAATAAAATTTCAGGTTTTAGGTACTAGTAGGTGGATTTTCAACTTTGGACAGAGCCAAGCTTGCTGTTCAACACAGTTTCCAATCTTTGTGCTAAGCTAAGACAGACAGACATGAAAGCTGAGAGAAAAAATGTAATAATAATAACTTTTTCTATTTCAAATCATCTTGTGACCCCTTAACTTTTTTCTTGTGACCCATTGATGGGTCCTAACCCCTCGGTATGGGAACCACCACCCTAAAACTAGTGTAAAGCAGACTGTCATACAGCAGACACATACTGAGGGGATAAAACAGTGTTTTTCAGAGCTGCTCCCATCTGAAAAGTCTCCAGTATCCATCTTGACTTTTCTGCTATTCCTCATCTTGCACCAGATCTATTTTAGCCAGCAGCAGAGCAGCCATTACTTATTTGGGGTGGAGACAGCGAGTTTGGCACTGAAGCCCTTATAATTTGTAAAGTAGAGGGAGGCCACCCATCCACCACACCAAAGCCAGAAGGAAGCTATATTCTACAGAGCGCACAGAGGCGTGGGAGACCTGCGGCTGTGGCATCTATACTTACACTGGGCAGCAGCTGCTGTACAGCAGCCACAGCAGTTCAGACCTGATGAAGATATTTCTGCTCCCAGGGAAAGCTGCATTTACCCAGAGAACATCTGACTGCATAAACTTCCTGACCTGATGTTACTTTTATTCCCTCCGTCCTTCTCAATGTGAGCTTTAGGGGATTTAGTCTGCTCCCATTTAAAACCTGTTTAAGACAGCATGTAATTACACCGTGCTAAGCAGTAAAGACAAGTTTCTAATCAGCATCATGCTGTAGTGAACCTGCTCTGATTCACATTGCACAGTGTGAAGCCCCCCTCCCCCTGCCTGTGTGGTCAAACATACAGTACATACTCTGCTCGACCAGATCGTAGGCTGGGTCTTCATCCTCGGATGTAAATCTATAGGCACTGCCCATGAATCCTCATAATTACAGCCATAATTACATTTCCTGTATTTTACTGGAGGGTCCATGTTACCTTCAGCTGAAGGTCGTCAGATGGCCCACAAGCAATTAATCCATGTCACGACATTTGAGCACATACTGTCTCAAACTTTAGATTTCCCTCAATTTATCTAAGTTTCTTGTAAGGGTTTATTCTGTAAGATAAAGTCAAGACAATGTTTTTTATGGCTGCACGTTTTTAATCTTTTTCTACACCAAAGAAGTGATGATCTTGGTAATTTTGGAAAAGTCTCAAGTCCAAACCATAAAATCCAAATTAAGTTTTCCAAATCACTTGGCTAGAAAATGCAGATTTGCACAGACAGAGCCACTAGCAGAGGTAAGGCCATCATAATACTTTCTTACATGAAACATTATCAGTGTCAACACTTTTAGCAATACAGCAATGTGAGAATATCCAATTACAAGTTCCTGCATGGTAAATCTACTGCAAAAGTACTATTAGAAAAATGTACGAAAAATATCAAAAGTAAAAGTATTTATTGTGCAGAATTCAATTATTATGTCTCATTTAGTTGGAGTTAGTTATAACTGCATTATTACTTTGATACTGGTAGGAAATTTAATCAACAATGCGCCATTTGTTCTGAACTAATTACGTTTTGTGTGTCAAAGTAATCAAGTAAAGTAACTGTACCTATTTTAAGTCAGTGAAATTGAGTAACTTCGTGCATCAAGTACAGTATTTCCCTGTGATGAAATGAAGAATTAAGGATTTAAAAAAGCTGAAATACCCAAGTGAAGTACAATGGTGTATCTTACAACTGCACACAAAGTTACTAAGTAAATGTACTTTGCATGTGTATGTAATGTACTTCATTACCTTCCACTGCTATGCAAGAAGGAAAAGCTGAGAAAACTCTAAATATGAACCACAAGGATCGTAAAATGTGAGCTTTTATCAGTTTGAAAACACACGCTGCCCTGATATAAACTCAGTCTTTAGCTACATCTTTTCCTGCCTTGGTAACACAGAACTTTAATATCAGATATGAATCTATACTCACACAGTGTCTGATCCTGGTTTATCTTCTGAACAGCAGGACACAGTGCAGAAGACCCCGAGGGAAATACAGGGGAGACAGAGTGTGGCGAGGAAAGTAAGAGTGGAGGAGGGTTTCCAAGCATTCGTCCTCCTTGCTCAGTCACACTGACTGTTTTTTCACTGAGCTCTAAAAAGGCCACTCGTTTCGAAACGATGATCCATCCCTCTACTTCCAGCCTCTCCTCCCTCTTTCTCAACCTCCCAGATTTCATCCTCCTTCTCTCACAGGGCATCCATATAGAATTAAACTTTTTGTTTTTGCATTTTATTTAAAATATTGCGGAGAGAGCAGCCATGTAAAAGTGAACCTGTATATAGTGATATTTTTTATTTAATGCATGTGGTGATGCAAAACTGTCTCTGGAGAGGATCCTTATTTTATATGGATATTTGTTTTACTGCAAAGTGTGTTCATTAGCTTGAAGTTGGAATGATTAAACTGAGTTTTCTGCTGTCAAACTCACTGCAAAGACGTCGCAGTCGGTCCATCAGTCCCATGTTTTAAGGGAAATGGGTATTTCTGTACATGGTGGGGCGAGTCCAAAGTCTCCTCTGCCTCCCACTGAGTCCTCTCTAATTACCTCCCCTTTGATTATAGCCTGTCTGTACTGGGCATACAAGGCCAGCATAAAGAGAAAGCTCCCCTTTCATCCCAAAACACATGTACAGAGCGAACATATAAACCTCATGGCCTTTTAGTGGCACTTATCTCTGTACACAGAATGTTTCTATATAGGCAGGGCTTCTATTTAAGGCTTCTCATGCCTCCTTTTTTATTTCATTCAGTTGTTCAAACAGCTGGTATGAGATGTTGATGTTATAGCTGCTCAGCCTGAAACCTGAAGTGTGAACAAGGTAGCAATTTGTCCACGTTCATGATGCCATAGAAAAAACTGGAGTGAAGGATTTTCGTTCTGTTTGGAAAACTCACACATACCAACCATTAAAGCGCGTCACATAACTGTGTTTTAAAATAGTTGTGTTTATTTTTGATTTATGCTGTAACAGAGACTTGTCATCAAGTATCACAGAGTACTGAGCGTTTGCTTGTTTTTGGTGGCTCAAAAAACAGACTAAATGCAGAAAGTCAGTGCATTTCTCGTCTATTGACCACTGATAGGGCTTTACAGTGCACGTCAACCATCACCTGTTAACACACACTTATACACTAATGGTAGAGGTGCAGGGCTGTTTCTAGCTTTTTGGGGGCCCTAAGCAAGATGCTGTTTTGAGGCCCCTATTTTGTCAGATTACAAAATAGGGGCCCTTTAAGATGATCAATGGAGATGCAGCAATCTGTTACACTTCAAAGCAGAGGTCTTCATCCTTTTTCAGTCCAGGGACCCTTTGATCGATAGAGAAACAGAGCAGGGACCTCCGGATTTTAATAATATAAAATAAAACAAAATAAATAGCAAAAGAGTTGCGACAAGCCAACTGTTTTTAACCTATTTTATACTCAGTTGTTATCATATCTGTAGAAAGTAGCTTATTATTTCCCATTGATATTAAGAGTTTACTTTTAACTGATTTTACTCAATATATTTTTTATCCAAATTTTAAAAATTAAATTAATTAATTATTTTGATGAAAAATTTTAACTATTTTGGGGGACCCCCTGCAGCACCTCTACAGACTCCCTAGGGGTCACGACCCCCTGGTTGAAGACCACTGCCTTTGAAGGAAATGTGCACTTCCTTGGCAATGTAGACAAGAACATAGATGCCTTTCCCTTCCCTGTGTATTCAGTAGGTCACTAGATACCCTAACCCTGCACATGCGACGGAAGTGATATGGAGACACCTTTACCACTGACTAAAACCTCTAAAACACATTAAAAAAAAAAATCTCCATTCACATGTAATGACCATGCATGTTCACCACACTATAGAGACACGATCACTGTGGGTGAAAATATAGAGGAACTGACTGTCTGGTGTCAAAGAAAGGTAATTTTAATTCTCCTCAAAGCTATTGAGGGTGAACTTGCAGCTTGGGGTCTTGGGGTTTTTTTGTTTGTGTTTTTTTAAGGGTGAAAGCTTGCCAGTTGTGGTGGTAGTGGGTGGATGAAAATTTGGTTTAACGAGACAGCTTTAATGAGACAATAGACAACTTTGTGTATTGTCAGTAGATCCCTGTTTCTCTTCCCCTCTTTTCTAAATAATAAATACATAAAGTAAAATATATAAAACAATAATTTCTACAAGAGACTTATAACAGCGCCATGATGGATCAGTAGTTAACAATGTCGCCTCATAGAAAGAAGTAGGGTTTGATAAACCAGTTTTCTGATATTATCGGCTGGTATTGGTCTATCACAGATATATCCGTATCTGTGTATATTTTCTCAAATATTTTTTTAAGCCAGAAAAAATGCTTGGACTAGTGATTTAAATTGGTGTTATTGTGTAGTTTGTCCAGCAGAGGGTTAAAGTTAGCAGTCCATTACTTAATACCTATCGAGTGAAGTATTTATTGTTCAGTGCACTGATGTTTGGAATAAAGTTTGCTAAAATGTAAGATATCCTACCTGCATTACATATCTTTGTCACAAGTACCTGATAACCACTTTGAGCTGATACTGTATGTAATATTGGCTGATGTATCGGATATCTGAATTTTCTTGTTCCTTAATATTGGCAACAGCAACGGCCCCAAAAATCTTATATCACTTGAGCCCTAGCAAGAAGCATGCATGATCTCCTGTGCTAGCGCAAGTTTTCTCCAGGTGCTCCAGGTTTTCCTACCATTAAAACATGTATGTTAGGGTGATTCTCCAGTCAAAGCCCCTTTCCAGGGACGTAGATCAGATCTGAAGTTGGTCTCTGGGCATCGTACTGTGGCTGCCCACTGCTCCTCAGGGACAAGTTAAATGCAGAGATCAAGTTTCATCATATGCTGTATATGTCACCAGTAGAGTATCTTTACCTTTATTAACACACATAAATGAGCCAGAGTCTTGCATAAAAACTAAGATTAAGAATAATGACTAAACACAAAAGTTAGACCTGAAGGATTAACTCAAAAAAGTACTTTAGCCCATTTTAAAAATTCTTTATTTTTTCCTTATAATCAACGTTTGATACTTGAAGCAAGAATAATAAACAAAAATGCTGAGCAGACCTCCACATGAGGCTCCATCCGGGTTCGGTTTCGTCTGATTTTCTCTCTTGATATTCATACGACCTCCGATGAACAGAGGTTCTGCTTTCTCATGATGCATTACGGAAAAGGTGCAGGGAACATAGACAAGGGGAAACATTTAAAACCCACCTCCAATACAAACACCCTCTTCAGCACAACCACAAAATTTAAAAAAAAAAGAAAAAGAAAGAAATTTAAAAAAAAAAAAACAGAAAATATGGTCATGTTATATACACAGCTTTCACACACTTTTCTAGACCTTAATTACAAACATACATCTATCTTTCAACTGCACATTTCTCCAACCTACGGTGTCCCTTTGGATCGCTATTCACAACTACTCCTCAAAACTTAGCTCTCGTGCCAACAGTGCTATCAAGAATCCATAGAGTGGCAGTCTGACATACAGGGTAGGGCAGTATAATTTGTGTCAGACCCACAATTCTGTCGCACTTTGCAGATTTCATGTCACTAATATTCTACAACTCACTGCTCAAATTGCATCTTTAAGCGGCAATGATTCAAAAGGCTGACAGCTTCTCAGTTTGACAACACTTTTGAAGATGTTTTTAATACCCGTACCGAGATGGAATGTGTCAAAATGTCAGCGGCAAAATTCTTCTGAAACCCCTCATCCAGGGGGCTGACGTACAGTACTTGATCAACAGGGTCTTTGAATGCAGCGTTTGCACTAAATTCAGCACCTTCGAACAGTTTACATCCGTGCACCTATCAACTCTTCCATTTACTACGCAATCTACTCACACAACAGTCCTCTACAAACACTTCCGTGGTCACCTCTATGGCACTTTCAGGTCTTAACAGTGGTAACAAATATTGAAGGCAAACAACAGACTGAACCATTACCCGTCTCAGCTTCCCACTGGGAAACAAACCTATAACTTCAGGAAGAGCTTTAATCTCAGCTGTCTGATTAAAACAGCTCAGATTGGACAATTCAACGTTTCTTTGATTTTGATAACCACTTAGTAGGGGAACAGAGAGATAACATTAAAAAAAAAATGAAGTGGAAGTGCTAAGAGGGATACAAGCACAGCTGGAACAAGAAACAGGCTAAAATTAACAGTGAAGCAATAACCCGACTATTCAGTTCATTCAAGTTAGAGACAAGTACAGAACGAAGCAGGAACATTGATAGTGACGAGTACCCAAAAGACCAGAGACATGAGGCACATATTGACACACAATCTAGGCCTTTGAGGTTTGTCATGAACAGCTTCTGTAGCAAAACCCAGCTTTACCACAAGATGGTTTTACATAGTCAAGTCAACGTGTGATTACTTGGTGTCATTTTGTATCTACTCCGGTTTCGTTTGTACAGAAAATTGAGATGGCTACAATGCAACGGAACAGAGACACAAAATAATCCAACTACACTTGACTGCACTTGTGTGTCAAACAAAACTTGCGGATACCAAACACTGAGGTCGGTGACTGAACCTCTCACAAAAATGAAAACATCAACGGTTGGTCTTTTTATGGACAGCACATAAATGTCACAATAACAACCAACCAGTGTAACTGAGTCACTACATCAGAATGTTTACAGGAAGAGGAACTTTACAGAAGGATTTCTTTCCCTGCATCAAAAACTGCCAATGAGATTTGTGGAATGTGTTGGTCATTTTCTCCAATCAGCACACAGTGCATGTTAATAACGTGAGGAAGAAAGGAATGCATGTTTACGTGGATTACTGTCCACAGTCAGAATGACGGGAAGCAGCAGAGATGAGAGAAAATGGCAGAAAGCAGTTGTTAATTAGTGCAGCTTCGATGCAGAAACACGACTTTTCATTTCTGTTTGTGGGCTTGGTGAAGACTGTGGCAGCCAAATGTGTCTTCAATCAAAATTTATTTCCTTTTAATTACAGAGTTTGAGGTGTCAGTCTCTCTTGCATAACTCGAAATTATCTCAATTATTTTAATTTCATAGTAGTTATTGACAAAATGCTCCTTCTCCTTTTAGTACAAAAAACAGTCTGCTGCTTCCCTGTTTACATTTTGAAGCTTTCCATAAAGACAGAAAGAAATACTGTTACGCAGGTGTAAACAAAATTTTAAATTTGGCAACATAATTTTGGGGTATCATAACATGAAACACTGCCCACTTAAAAAAATATTTGGATATGCAATGACAATGGATACTAATGACGCTGGAGTTGTCTTGATCTTAATTCTAAAAATGAGGAGTTCAGTAAGACTTAATGCAAGTAGACAAAATAAAAAATGGCTGCAACATAACAAAACGAATAGAGTTCTTGGTCACCGAAAAGCAAGAATATTTTCTGCTAAATTTGCCACGTCCTTATTCCACCTGTGTTTAACTGAGGGTTGGGGGCTTGCTAAGAAAAAGTTCATCTGGAATGTAGCTAGGGATCGTTGCTAGGCAGGCCTCAGACGAAAAACTGTCATTGAGATAGGCAGTGACTGGTCCCGCCCTCCCCCCAGCCAATGACACGTCCTGAATTGTAGTGGGTTGGGTGAGGATCCCTAAATGGCAAGTTTGGACATTTGCTCTTCAAGTTTGATGATTCGCATCTCCTGATTGCTGACCAGGTCCTTGAGAGATTTGATTTCTTTCAAAATATCCTCCAGCTTGGCTTCAGATTTCTGTGGAAGACACAGAGATGACGAGTGAGATGTGTTTGTACCCAATTCTATCACAATACGGCAACCACCCTGTACAACAAACAGCTGCAGTCACAGTAAAACCAATGTTGAACCAAAACTAAACAATTGTGCAAAAGACAATTCCCGTTTCAAAGCCGCTACCCACAGTCTTGGACTGTATGTGCCAGGTGGCAGGGTCTGGTACTCTGGGGGTTAACATGTTCAGCCAGCACTAGGGCCCAGCAGGTTGTGATTACATAGTAGAACTGCAGGGACGCACATGGGCTGGGTCCCAGGCGGGTGGCTGTGTTGTGGGTGAAGTGCGGCAGGATGCCCAGCAGCAGGCACCCAGAGCAGCAGCAGCCCCTCAGTTTGTGGGACAGAGCGCGGGTTGAACATCTACAAACCACCTCATGAGGACAGCCGGTAATCTGCCCGGCCCCGAACACATACAATTTGTCTGCTTAACAGAGGAAGCCCCAGAGAGACGGGCACATGCAGGGGCTTTATTAACTGAGGCAGGAGGACAGGCTGATAGGAGGTACACTGTTTAATACCCATCACTCCAATCCTGAGAGTGTATACTTATATAATGTTTGTATAAACAGCTGGCAAAGGCACGTTTACTTACAATTTCCAACATCACACTCTCTAGAGCTGAAACGATTGGTTAATTTAAAAAACTTTTGACTATTTGAATGACATTGCAGCTCGAACAACAGCTACATTTATTAAAAAAAAAAACAAAAAAACACTCACAATCGTTGGAGTTGGGGAGGCAGACTTGTTGGCAGGGCTTGAGTTCTCTGAGTTCTTGGTCACCTTGCTGTCCAAAATGTTCTTTTTGACCACCTTGAATTCACGGTTCTTGACCGGAACGTAGCCGTTCTTCAGGGAGATGAGGATGGGGTCTCCGTTCTTTCCTTCAAACCACTCCTCGGCCTCCAGGGCAGGGTCAGGTCCAGCTGTGTCCGGGTACAAGTCGTCCTGGAACAAGTCCGACTGAAGTGGAAGGACAGAGTGACAAGCTGTGAGGAAAACTCCACAACAGGGACATGAGACATGAGACAAGGCCTCACTAGGCTGCCTGTGATTCAGGTCTTGTAACTGTGTGTGCAGTGGGAACTCTGAATGAGGACTCACCTTTCTGGGTACAGTCATCACGACAGGCTCACACTTCCTTTCATGCAGTTTATAGAACCTGGCAACACACAAATTTAAACCTATTACCCACAGTTCAATGCATTACTGGAAAACAAAGGGAACAGACACTGACGCAGATATTAGTGAAAAAGTCATGGTTACATTCTGCCTCCTAGTGGTGAAGCTGAGAACTTCACATTAGATCCTGTTGACTAAAATCAAAACTCAAAAAGAATTCTGTCAGTGACGAGGATAAGCCTTCACTCTTAGCTAAGCTTACCTTGCAATTTCGCACTTGTTGACATCCAGGCCCCTCTTGGGCATGAAGCCCATTCCCCTCTGGGGCTCCTTGGTGACAAAGGTGTTGAGGTAGTGAACATACGGAGACTCATCTGTTATCTCAAAGTAGCGAATGCTGCTGTCACCCTGTCAAGAAATAAAGAAGAGCTTCAATTTCTGCATTCAGCTGTAGAGGAAATCAAATTTAAAATTCTAACTTACTGTGGTCACCATAATGCTTAATTTGACTTTTTACTGGGCGCTAAAAAGGAAATGTACCTTGCCACAAATGTAAACCATGTTGGTGTCTGGGTCATAGAAGGGCAAAAGCACTCCATTGCTGGTGTCCAACTCAGTGACAGTCATGGGCTCGTCCATGCATTGCTGGAGGAAAAGAAAAACAACATAAAAGATAAATCCAAGTGAGCTAAGATTACTGAACTTTTCAGGCTGTCTCATGTGAATTGAGTATCCTAGTCATCTGACATAATAATTATTTCAGAACAACAGGACACACACTATCCATCCTAACATGATCAGCCCCTCTCATTACCATTGTTTCCACATGTATGGCTGCAATAATAATTATGAATGGAGTACTAACAATTTGTCAAACACTCTCGACATACTTTCACGTTACTTTGCAAATTTAAATGTTTGATAAACAAATAAGCTAGCTTGCAAGCTTGGCAACATTATTAGTACTGATGAATATTTTCTGAAGGTCGGCAGGTCTGTGTTTACATAAATTAATTGAACTAGAAGAGCCAGCCTGCCAGAGTAAGGAGCAGGAACAGGAGGGATGAAAAATCGATGCTGCAGTTTCCTGAAATAACTTACTGCATTTGTCAGTCACAAAAATTCTGGTTTTACATTCAATTGAAGGCAGGAAATTGAATCAGATGCTCTAACTGGTGGAACTCTTCTTCTTTCGCTATTTAACATGATTGACTCTGCTGTCTCTTGCTGTCAGACTTGAGAACTGCATGTGCAAATGAACTCACAGGCCTTTAAAAGCTTTTTAACTAGATTTACATAACAGATTGTACCAGCGAACTTGGATGTTAACGTGTGTGCCTAAAAAAAAAAATCATACAGGTTGGCAGGTCTGTGTTTTAAATATGATGATTATTTATTTAACATCTGTGCACTGTTTCATTTATACTGCTGATCTGAATAAATAGCCTGCTTTCTGATTAAAAAACAGACGGAAAGAAGTGTTGTGAATTCTTGCAGTTTGATAAATACAGCAGTTAGCATACATGAATTCGCTTACCGTGTTCCAGAGGGCCAGCTGTCTCTCACTCATGCGACTAAAGCCCGTGGTGAAGACGTTGCCATCTGCAAGGAAAATGGCTCTCATGGGTCGAGCGCCCTCATGCGCCCTTTCCTTCTCCTGTGAAGTAAAGTTTACAGGTCAACACATGCTTGTGTTTCTAGTTCCTGAAGAGTATAAGGTTATATATATCAAATCCATGTTATTTCAGTTTTGTTGCATATCACTATTCTTACACTCCTGATCAATTTGTTTTAATGACAGTTTACCGTTTACTTCTAAAGGTCAGAGTCAGCTACACAGCCACAAACCTGAATCCAATGTCAAACTCAAGGATAATCTTTAAAGTGCTTTTTGATTCAACTAGGTTACTTTCAGCCTCTGACATATTGCAGGTACAGTTGACCATAAACAATGAAAATGCCAAGACAAATGTATCTTTGAAAACTGCTTACAGCTATGACCGTCCCCTCGCGGGGGTCAATAACACGGACAGCCTTGTCCTTGCATGAGGTGCAGATAAGGCTACCGTTGCGGTTCCAGCACACGCTGTAAATGACATCAGAGTGCATGTCCTCCAGGGTGATCAAAGCCTCACCAGTGCCGACGTTCCAGATTAAGATTTGGTTGTCACAACCTGATGACAGAGCGGAGTTAAAGGGGATCAGGACAAACAAACACAGGCACATTTTGTTTTTGTTTTTTAATAAAAGCTGACATTACAATAATATATTTATATCTTAAAGATTGTTATAAAAAAAATAATTTTAGCAAGTTTTGAAGGCTAACTTTGAAAAGAGCTGGGGTTCAGCAGCATCATTTAAAGATTACAGGATGCAGGTAGAGCTCTTACCTGCACTGAGAAGGACGTTGCGTGCTGTTGGGTGCCATGTGATGATGCCAACACGCTTGGAGTGGCCCTCCAGTACAACTACTGGCTCAGACATGGGAGTGATGAGGCCATTCTCAGGAATCTGCCACACCTGTCGAGGACATGAAAGTCGTGTACAAAACAGGAAGTGATATCTGCTGGAAGAGCTCTTGTTCTGACCTTGTTTGATAAAATTATTAATTTTTCTAATATGGATCCTTCAACCTCAACCAACAACTGTATTACTGTGAAGAGGACAACAAAAATCTGCAGTTACCAAAAGGAGCCTGAGGAGGGCAGCAGTTACTAAGAGTTCAGTCGCCAACACCAGTGAATGATTTGGTGACAGATGGGAAAAACAGTCGAATTTAGCAAAATTCAGAAAAAAAAAACAAACAGCTGACTGTGCGCTGTGTGTGAGTGTTTTGTGTTTTCTTCACCTTCCTAAACATCTGCTCTACAATAGGATTTTGTTTTGGAATAAATATTTGTGAGCCGATGCACCATTCTGCCATTACCTTCAAGCTATTGGTCCAACAGATCACAAATCGCTTGTTGGTGTCTGCACTGTTTTTTTTTTTGTTTGTTTTTTGTTTTTTACATCACAGCTGAAATAATTTGTGTCTGGAAAAAATCTCAGTATTTCTATTTACAGACAGGTTTTCTGTTTTGGTGATAAAAACAGTCTGTTTTGTCTCTTGCAGCAAATGTAACCTGTGTATTCTATTGTCACACCGAGCCATGTCCAAACTACGACTGAAACATCCTTTTTTTTTCTCCATTGTTCAGTGTTAGCCACCAGTCTGCTGTATAAACCAGTTAGAGCCACTTCCACCTGATCTGAACTACACTTCACTAAGAGCCTATTCAGGCTGCGAACTTTCCTTTGAAAGGTCAAATGGTGTGAAGAGAGTAACCACTGATGGCTGCCATTACATAGCTTACACTTACGCAAAGGTTAAATAAATATGGAAGTGATTCAGTTTGAGTTAACAGGAAGTCAGGACACTCAGGTGAGGAAGTGGTAGTAGAAAACATAAACAGGCAGCGCACAAATCTCAGCCTTTCACAGTCCAAATAAGGACATGCGGAGGAAAGCACAACTACAGTCTCAAAAAAAGTCAGTGACCTCAGCTCAATAAACAGCTAAATCATTCCCCAGCTCTGATTCCTACAACACATATTTGAAGGCTAATCTAATCCAGAGGGTGAGGTCTGCACCCAACCCTCTGTTACAACAGCCCAGCTTTTCGCAATATGAGCATGTAGTCTCTTGTCACTTTTAAGCTCAAGTATGTGTGCTGTCTTTCCGTCAATTAAAAACGTCTGAGTTAAGGCAAAAAGGATGAGGCAGACTTTACCATTACTGTGCAGTCCTCAGAGCCGCTGGCGATGACCTGATCATTGTGGGGGCACCAGTCAACGTCTAACACTGGGCCCGTGTGACCACACACTGTGGGGTAGGATTTGTCGATGCGTCCCGTCTGTAAAGACAAAGATAAACAACAGAGGAAGTAATGAGATTAGTCTTAGTGTGGTCCTGCTTAAAGAACATTGTCCACGTTGGAGGAGTGAGCATGTTTTGAAACGGGACAATTAAAGTATAATCCTAAATCCCACCTGCGCAATTAGGCTCAAACACACACACATACACACCCAATTTACGAAAGACGCTTATACAGAATCATTCTACGGGGCTAATGAAATTAAGAGTGACACAGTCTGAGCTGAGATTTAGAAGTGAGGGTGACGTGGCGCATGCATCAAAATACATCAAATAAATTATGTTAAAAAACTCTTCAATTGACTTTAACGAGTGTGTAATTTTTTAATTTGTGGACTGTCACAGATCAAGCGCATTTAAAAAGGAAACAGCCAGTTTAGATTCGATTACACACCAAACATAATATAATTTTACACACATTTATCCCTATTTGTGTGAGAGCACTCGAACATGATCATCAGTGTGAGGTAAGAATGTTATTCAGATGTGAGGAGAAATCCAACATAGAGCGTTGCACTTGCATGGACTTTAAAAACTACATTTCACATCTTGAATCTTCTTTTATAGTTTTTTAATAGATTATAAGCACAGAAAAGAGAAAAGCAAACCTTCTAAAACCGGACAATCACCAGCGTTGATTTCATGCTGCATCGCTCAGCCAAAAATAGTTGCTAGGTTTTACTGGTGCAACAAGAAGCCAAGTGAGATTAGATTTACCCCCAATTGGACCACCCACAGTAATTAAGCAAAGTTATTAGTGGTGACATCATCGTACAGTAGACACATGCCAACAGATGCTTAGTTTTCCAAAGCATCTCCTTACTTTAAAATGGTAACCCTAAATCAAACACCAAACTGTGCCTTTTATATAACATACTTACACAACCAATGGAACAGATAGGTACAAATGAAACGCTTAAGCACACATGAACACAAACACACCAATTCAATTTCACTGAGCATCCTTCTTTATCCTCTGAAAATCAGCCTAAAGGTGGATTTGATGGAGGAGAGCCAGGTGCTCCCTCTACATGGTGAGGTAACTTAACAGACCCATGCTGGAGTGGATGGGTGTCTGAGGCACACCCTAGTCTGTACCACAGCAGGGCCAGAGAGATGATGTCACCCACTGTGGAAAGAGTCCTGCTGCTGCAGCCATATTTAAAGCATGTCTTGCCCAAAACAAAAAAAAAAAGGAAAAATATCATTCACTGCCCACAGCTACTCTACCTTTATTATGGAAATAGCAACAATAATGACTTGAGAAGAGCTACTAAATCTAAGAACTGTATATTCAATAATGAGTAAGAGGGACATGCAAAGCTAGACTTAAACCTTAATAGAACATAATTCGAACCAATTATGAATGTTAATTCAAACAATAGAGTAGCTCTCATACCCTGCATGATGTGCTGAACATCCACACAGTATGCTCAGGGATTTACGATGACAGAATTCTACAAACAGATTTAGACTTTGCACAAAAAAAGAGCCATATTTTTGACCAAAGGTACACAGATCATTGGACCTCAAGCCTGAGTGATACTTGTGTGTTAAATCTACCCCAAGCCAACTCCACAGCCTATGTAAGTGACCTACGCCTTTGTGAGTATTAAGACTTGTGCACTGGTGTGTCTGTCACTCTGCAATCACAGAAAATGCAGTGGATTTTTCTATGCTGCTGTGCTGAACACCTTAATGCTCTTTCTAAGCAATGGCAATATAATGTGAGCAGATCATGTTGGAGTTGGAACTAATAGATGTGAAAAACTTAATTTTACTGAAATTATTGGTGTCTGAGGTGCAACTGTTGAATCAATCGATTGAGGCAGGAGGATGAAGAATTGCTTTCTGGACCTGAAAAACCAAAGCTTCTGCATCTTCTGGCTGAGATTTGTCATTAGATTTCTCTGCGGGGGCATGTCAGGCTATGGAGTATGTTGTGGCAGAGTGTGCACAGCTACACCTTACCTATAGATTCAAGACAGACATTTCTGTCTTCACTTCTAATTGTTTGTGCAAGCTGGTTCGATGGGTCTTAAAACTTTTACTTGCATTTTTCGCCAGCCCCAAGACACCATTACCCGCAACTCCCTGTTTTGTAATTTCTCACATTCTTGTCTCACTGTGAAAGGCATTTCTAAGTTTTGTCTTCTCTCACTGCAAACACCAGCTCCTCCACACAGTGTGAACATAAAAGGATCTGAAGCACCAGTGAGTATACTTACTTATACTGACAGACATGTTACTTTAAGCAGTGAGTCTACAAAAGGCAGGGCTACTTGATTGACTTAAGTGACCGTTGCAAAGTTCCAAAAAGGCAAAGTTTTCCCAAAATAATATATTTTAGCCAAATGAATACACATTACTTCAAGCTTTTATTAGGTGGGAACTGTCAGAGAGGCAATGACTGAAAGCAGTAAATAATCTTTTACCCTCTTAGTGTGTCATTCAATATTTTTTGTTATGGTAGAGAACAGTGATGAACACCCAGACTAGGGGATGGTGAAACTGGCTATGGAGGAACTGCCCAGCTAAGGATGTAAGCGTCATGTTCCTCAGCTGCTCCTGCCACTGCTGAAGCAGATAACACAGGCAAGCAGAGGGCAGTCAAAGCCTGCTGTTATTACAGCTCACAACCAAAATGGTATGGCTTATATCACAGAGTACCATGATTTATATCCATGAGATCTGTTCACTCTCAGTGAGACTGAACAGATGCATCAGTGCACAATAAAAACAGTAGGCCTGTAACCATGCAGTCACCTGACTGACACAGAGTTGGGTTATGACACATACTCCAGCTCCAAGTTTGGTGATCAAAGTCCAGTGTATGTGAGAATGAACACCGAGCATGTGTGTGTGGAAAGCAAAAATCACAAGATCTTGTCTAAACCTCGCCCTGACTGCTGAACACACCCTGAAATCTACCATGAAGCCGAGTGTAAAGAAAGCAGACTTTGACACCGCTGTCAATAGGGATCTATGAGCCACCATCCGGTATCAGATAACAGCACCATTAAATATGAGACAGGTGACATATGCTCGGCAGCCGAGTCTACTTGTATAATCCGTCTTTAGTTAGCATTTTTCAAAAAACAAAATATTCGTGTTATTGAAGAAGACATAAGTTTTGTGCTTGTTAATTTTTATGTTACGGCTGAGTTTATTAGACTTGCCCTGCACACAAAATTCTGAGAGCAATAGGAACAGGATATAAAGCCGGAAAGACACAGACGACCAAGTTTAGCAATAAGAACAGCATAAACAAGTATGACAACAAACTGATCACAGAGATAAGACAAGCCAACAATACAACATCATCTGCTATTGTAATACAGCTTCTTTAATAATGCAGCTATTGTCTACAATAATCACTTTCACACTGTTTTCACATTAATAGATTTAGAGTACTTTAGATCAGATTCAGTCTGGTACATAAGTCTGACCCAGGTAAAGCCAATTCTGTCATGGAAAACAGTCCATTTCTATGCACAAACACTGAATGACACTCTGGTTTTGTGTTCATTTGAATGATACTTCCCGTTAAAAATGGACAAACACAGCGATGTTGAATTAAGCTTACAACCTTTAGATTTCTGCGCAAGAATAAAAAAAGAGAGAAAACTGTGACTTTGTGTAAAAAAAAATTGTTTATCTGAAGCTCAGAAATTCAGAACTGACTTTGCGAAATGAGATGTATGGAGAAGTTGACTTTCCGTAAACAGAACATTTCTGATATGTCAGCATTCATGATTTATGTCTGTACTTGCAGAAGTCTGGTCGACAGATTATGACCACCACCAATGGAATCAATCAGGGTTTGGGCCACGTTTAAATGAGAGCAGCCCTACAAAAAAATGGATAAGTCTTTCCTTTGCCTTTTGAGAAAAAAACAACAACTGTGTTTTCATGAACAACCGAAAGTGCTGTAGTATGCATACCAGGCTGGTAGTTGGCAGTGTAGCTTTGTAATGACATACCATAGGATGTGAAGAAACTGTTTACTTCCTGTTATTGCTAAGCCCTAAGCAGCCACAAATTTAAGAAATTCAGCCCTAAGTTTGACAACTAAAATTGTTCTACAAACACTCAAATTCACCTTAATAGACTGTGGTCATATACGACTTGCTTCGGGTGCACTGTGGAGTGTTTAATCAGAGTTTGGTAGTGGCTGTTATGGAATGCATTGACTTGCACTAGTATTAGCATTAGCTTAGTCACCGCTTTCACAGGTTGTTCGTTTTGCCAGTTTAACAGATGAAAGATGTTTGCGTTTTGAAAAGATTTCACTCTGGAACCTAGTTTCAAAAGTCTGCGGTTTCAGCAGTTCCAGCACATTGTTGTCATGTAGAATAAGGGCCCCCAACAAAAGTTTACTGTTTGATGCAAATCCATGCACTGTGTGTGTGCACTTCAGAGCTCAGACACTCACTCGGCACATCCAACAGGTTATCTCCAGCTCAGACAGACTTCAATGACTCCACAATTTTCCATAAACAACAACAACAACAAAAAAGGACTTTATTAATAACAGCTTTTTTATTACTTGTGGTAATAAACCATGATGCCCAAGTAACAGTTGAGCGGAGCTCTGGAGCTCGTCTGCTTGATCAACCCGAGCAGGGCAGAGGAGGCCGACAGTTCGACCAGGCGTTCTTCACATTCCACACCTCAGCCCCAGGCTGCTGACTGGTAGGGGTATGACTAATGAGAGCAAGAGAGCCGCCAGGGTGTCAAATATAGCACCCTTGGAGGTGTTAATGGTGTTCATGTCTGATGTACATGATTAGGAATTCCAAGGTCTAAAGAGCAAACACAAGTGGGTCTTGCCTTAAGCTAGCATAAAATATCTGATAATAAGATACACAAGGGAGGACCGCAATTTGCATGGAGTTGGTTCACTGTAATTGTTAGCCCTGCCAATTAACAAATTAACTGACAACAACGACTTAAGGTGCATGCGAGGTAACCCATTACAAAATAACCGTCCACGCAGTGGCATCATCTGTGCAGACCTGTGCAGGTAACCTGTACCAACTTGTTGCTTTCCTGCTTCCGTTCCTCTGGAAAGAAAACGCTGCAGGCACATTTGCAAGTCTGTATGTCTTAAAATGAGAAATTCTAATTACAACATCTACCAGAAAGTCATGCACCAAAAAAAAGCATAATGAGATGTCACTCGGGAGGGGCTGATGAAAGGTGAGCCATCGGACAGCAATTTATCACAAGGGGGTAACCAGTGCTTTGGTCAGGTTACACAACAGATATATAGACCACAGGAGCTGATGGAGGACAATTTAAAGATTTATCACGGCTGATATTTATCTTCAAAATGAGCAGATAAATGTCCAAAAATCTTAAACTAATTCAGAACTCTCAAAAAAAACTGATTATATAAATCTGATTTCGTTGTAACAAGTCTTGACAGTCTTACTTATAACCTTTACACACCAAATTAAACTTGTGCTATAAATACTGCTCTAGTAAACATGCAGCAGGAATTATATCAAGGCCAAACAGTCAGTGCCGTGGATTTCCTGAGGGTGGCCATGGTGACAGTTTTTATCACATGGCCACTTTGACATGCCTTTGTTTTGTACTAGCAGTTGTGTCCTTTAAAAAAAGTCACCATTTCCTTATTACAAACTACATGCGATGCAGCAAACAAACAATCTCGGGTCTCCAAGTGACTCCATCACATTGCTGGACATCACAGCAGTGCAGCATTTCCCCCTTTTTAACTTCTCTTTCATAGCAACACTATCATTTATTTACTTCAAAAAAGCTAATGATTTTTCCTATCATTTTACAGACTTGATAAGATTGCATTTTACAGAGAAGTTAACATTCGGGTTACGATTAAGAAAAAAAGCACTTACAGTCTTCTTAACTGACACTTCAATCAGGGGATTGACATTTTTTTAATGTTAGGCATTTTAAATGTCATGTAACAGCCTACTCAGACTACAGAAATTTGTAAAATGAGGTTTAAAGCTTAGCTGAAACTTCACTTAAATTCTATTTTATGTAACAAAGTTTTATGCTTTCCAGTGTTCTAGCAGTGATGTAAAAGGAGCTGCAATGTGTGACAGGAGTCTCACATTGGGAACTCATTTGACAAGCTCTGCTGAACACTTTGACTGCATGTAAGAGGTCTATTAGTGTCAAATGGGCATCAATTAACCAACGAAAGAAATCTGACAGCAATCCTGGCTACTGGTAATGACAGTGGACTTGAAGAAGTTGAAGAAAATGGAAAAAAAAAACTGCTGAAAAACAACCTCCACTCATTGAGACAGTTAACCACAGCATTGTTTCTCCACCTGCTTGATCTAGATTAACATTTTAAAAATTCAAAAGTGGCCATGACTGTCCACCAGAAATGTGCATATTTTCTATCTGTAGCTATTTAAAGTGTATAAAGGGTGTGTAAACATTCAGCATCATCTCAATTATTAGTTATTTCACAGCAAGAGGTTCCACACCTGTGCAAAATGAGCTGCTGTTCACTGCTCTACTAATCAGAGTAGAAAAAAAACATACATTGGTTATATTAAGAGCAAGAGAAACTGAAAAAATTGCAACCATACGTTGCATAAAAATGATGATTTCAACCAGCAAGCCACAGTGAGGGCAGGTAGCATGCTAACAGACAGAGGGATGGATGTAGGTATTACAGTTTCATCAGTTCTGATACTCTTAACAGACTGTTTATAAAATCCTTGTGCCAATTTTAGCATTAAAATATTTTGGCAAAAAAAAGTAAAACCACACTAGTTACTAGGAAAATTACCTCCAATCCAGAAAATATAATTAGCTATAAATATCATACTTGGCACTTTGATTTGTCACGTAAAGGAAATGCCTCTTTTGTATATTGACCAACAATCTGTGAGATCTACAAAGATTTTCACCTTGACTGGCAGGCGAACACTTGCATTGGAAGATTAAGTTGAAGTTGAACTTAATTAATACCCACATGGCAGTATATACAGTAATACTGCATTACATAAGTATCAGAACAATAAAAACAGCTTTAGAATAAACAGTCTGTTAAGATATATAAAAAGGAAAAAGTGTCAGGATTGTCACATTTTTAGTACACTGCCAAAAAACAAGCTAAAAAATAATGCCGGAGGCAACCACCATAAAACAAAAGAAGAAATCTACTGCAACAGCACACAAAAACAACATACAAACAGCAAGTTAGGTCACATTTATTTATACAGCTTAATATTCAAGGTGCTTTACAATCCTTCCAGTGTTCAGTACTCTCTGTCCTTAGACCCTTGATTTGAATGAGGAAACTTTTAAGAGGAAAAAAATGGAAAAAAAAAAAACACAGGAAAGGCAAGAGAGGAAGGATCTCTCTGCCAGGATGGACAGACATGCAAAGATAGTGTTTACAGAGTAGATTACAGCTGAAAAGTTTATACAACTATGAAGAAAAAATGTCAGAAGACATAAGAAAAGAGGATGACTCAGTGAGGACAACTGAGCTGTTTCAGGTGCTAAGGGGCGAGGGGCTGAAGTCTGCAGTCTAATACCTAACACGTCCATAACCACACTACAGACGTTTGTATCCTTCTGGAGGAATGTCTGATGCCTAGAAAAACAACCAGTTGCATAGCAACGAGTTACACTGCAGTAAATGGGGGTGAATCACACAGCAATAGATACAAAGCACAACACTAAAACACACACGCACAAAAAATGGAGGAACAACACTCCCTCAAGGCAAGATAGGACATTCTTTTTATTCACACAAGAGGCCAGCACACTTCCTTTCCTTACAGCTCAACATGTGATTCACACATGCACACCAGTAAAGGATCTGCATGCTGTCCAGCGCTGCTCATAGCTCAATGGAAATTTCCACTTTTGCATGTCTGTATGATAGGGCAGAAAGAATACGGCGAGGCACACTGCAGATTGATGGGAAAACCTAAGCTGTACATAGCTGAAGATATAAAGCAGACATATCTATTCAGGGAAGCACTATTGATATGGTTTACAGTACATTTCTGGTGAATCCGAGTCATAAGATTGATTCCAGATAACATCTAAGACACACCCTCTGTTTCTGAAAACATTTGTGACTGGTTGTTCCACTGTGCCAGTCAGGAAGTATCTGGGACATCGGAAATTTTGAATCTGTATTCACATACTCTTGCAACAAGAGATCGGGAAGCAAAACAAAAACTATTATTCACTCATCATCCAGAGGCGCAATTAGTTTGCCAGTGGTTGCTGATGGGAGGATCAGTAAGTAGATCCAAACAAGCACTTCTAGGACATGTAGGTTTCTGAGACAAGACATTTAATGAATATTAGGGGGGTCATTAAGTTCTGTCATCTCTTAGATGAGACTGCATTGAGTACTGTTTTCCCTGTGAGGAATGGCTCCTTCCTGACATCCTCCTTCTACTTCCTACTGCACGCTGTGACACAGAGCAGCACCTGTGGCCTTTAAAAATAATCAACTGGAGAAATAGACCACATATGAATAAAAATATATTTTTAGAAAGAACTTTAAGAGGCAGCCCACTCAAAAAAGGTGCATTAATTTGCAACAAAAGCAAGCTTATTATTTGCTCTTAAAGGTAGACTTTAAATGCATTAAATGACTGAAAATGGTACTGTGCACAGTGGGTATTCTTAAAAAGCATCATACCTTTGTTCTTATTTTCACACCTTAAAAACAGTCTTTATTTAGCCAATCTAGTGGAGCTTATACTAAGAGATCATAACTAGTATCAGCAATCCAGCACATACTGATTCTCACCTTACAATAATTATTTTTTATGTCACTGGGATTCAGCAAATGACTGTGACAGAGACGACATCTGACTTTAACCTAGTTCTCTCATCTTGGCCGCTCTTCATATTTCGGCCTATCCCAGAATTCACATGTGTACTGACACTGCATGAAGCAGCCAATGGCGGGGCAGGGAGGAAATGGTCTTGGAAGGCTGTCAGGCAGGGAGCAGTGAATGACCATATATGGTAAAATCTGCAGTCAGCAGGACTGAGCAGCACAAGCGGCAAAGGCAGAAGCAACTGAGCTGTATAGAAGTCTTGGAAACACAAACTGACCGAAGTATGGGGAAAGACCATAGATATTATGCACACCCAGTGTATTTTTGTGTGTACAGAGACAGAGAGTAGCTTAGTTAGCAGCAGTCAGCCTGGTGTATGAGAAACAGAACAGAAATAATCTGTCACTGTGCACACACCCAGGGATTTCTAACAGCAAAGGTTGAGTACTGGATGAATAGTGCATTGAGGGAGAGAATCCAAATCAAACACACACACTCCACATCTGATCATCCCCTCTGTACAGAGGCAGTGTTTGAAGCACTACAGGCAACAAGCTTTGCAGTATTATAGCTGTTGTTTAGGTCACTCTAAAAAAGAAATATAGCAAAAACAAAAACAAAAGTCCCTAAAACTGACAAAGTGACTAACACACAGTCTACATGGAAAATAAAGATGCTGACTGGCTGCTAAAACAGAATAGACAGCACTGAATTCTTAGTACCTGTAAAGTTAAAGAAATCAAATAGGGTATTTCTTGTCACATGACAAATAACAACTGTAATGATTTTGTGAGACTTCCCTTCTCTTATGCTGAGCAGACAGAGAAGAATTATCAGGAATGTTTCAGTGAGCACTTGCTAGCTGCTGTATTCACTCCCACAGCTTCCTTCATATGGAAATCAGGGAATAAATTAGCAGACATCCTGCTAAGAAAGAGAAAGAGGGAGATTGAAAGCATGAGGCAAGGGAATGACGCGTTGAGCTGGACATCTGATGCCCTCTCTATAAATCCTTGTGTTCTGACAGGAGGAAGTAACAATACTCGTGACTGTGCTGAGTCACAGCAGCCTGCCGCAAAAACCTCACCCTACTTTGTCACACAGAGAGATGGATCCATTGGCTGACTACTGAAAATGAGACTTAGATCTGGTCAAAGATTCTCAACATCAACCTCTGAAGTGCAAGGGATGCTTGAATGTAAATGGAGAAATAATGGGCCAAAATTCCTAGAATTCATTCTTTCACCACTAGTGCACCATTACAACAAAGACGGTTGCGTACGGCTTAATTGTAAAGGAGGAAGGAGCGTAAGATTCTGCCACCCCCCAGCCTATGTGTAGTGATGACAAAGGGCTTCGCTGGGAGTAAGTATAGGACAAAGGCCCTGAGCAGCTGGCTGCCCACAGAGACTGAGAGCAACACGGCCGAGGCAGATGGGTTAGCCGGACAGATGCACCCTCACATTAGGGACGGGAAGGGGTGGGAGGATGGGGGCGTGTTGTGGATGTGTGGCTTTGAAGCATAAATAAAATAAGACCCAGGTGACACAAACTGCAAGTCTCCTTCAGTCAGGCACAGATGTTTATCCAGACAGCAGAGCCAAGTCTGACAAAGGCTGATAAACTTCAGACACATTATTAGAAGACTGATTCACTTATAAATTACTTTAACATTTTCATAACTAAGATCATTATGTTTTTTTTTAACCAGTTTATGAGACATTATCTCAGGTGCTGTGTGCAACTCTGTATTAATGATCCACTGCAGTGCAGTCTAGTCACACTATTTGCAGAAGCAGACTTGCCCCACTTTTGAGACCTGCATTGCCAGTTCGGGCTATACTGAGATTTTGAGAGGGACCTGCTTTGTTAAAAAAATTAATAAATTGAGAATGCCTTGATGAACATGTCAAAAAATAAATATCTACAAAAAACATCAATGAATTAAAAAGTAAATGCTCATTAATTTAAGATCTAAGATTAATGCTGTTCCCATGTCTCATTAAATGACTTTTCTTCACATGCTAAACTGTATAACTGATATGGTGTCAATACATACGTGCCATACTTTTTAGAGCATAACATATGGTACATGAGCATAACACTAAAATTCTTAAATAACATGGCATTCCCCTTTTGGCTTCAGTGTCTCAATGCATGGACTGTTGAACTAAGGAAAAGGCTATATTGCAGGGATTAGTCTGTGTCACGCCTGCCAGCTTGTATGTGGGAAGATCTAAAAATCATGAGGGCTTTATTAATCTCTCACTTGAGGATATTGCCCGGGGTTTTCTCTGCATATACAGACCTCAGTCTCTCACAAGTCTAGTGCAGTAATGAAAGTAGACTTTGTTTGGTAGACACACCATTACTGTACGGGGCCATGGCATGCAGAGGGCAGCTCATTCAACACAGACAGAGAAGAGGGCAGGCAGAGTGTGAAACCGGTCGAGCCTGCAGCCCAGCTCCAGGAGAAGCCCTGTGTTGAATGAGCTGCTGAGGGGTGTAAGCCGTGTGATGACAGGCCCTTTATGTCAGAGCGTTCTCAGATGACATGGCAGTGTACTGGTGTACACAAATTACAGGCCCAGGTTACATCTGTCAACAGTATTGCAGTACTTATGTCACTCACAGTGTCAGGACCTTCAACTTGGCTATTGCCTGGAGCTGCCAAACAGTTACACCAGCAGCCAACAATTCACCACTATCAACAATTATGGCACCCAACGGCTCTCTGGGGTACATGCCAGAGTCCCTCGTTGGATACAGTCTGACCTCTATTTTACAATAATTAGCCCAATGATGACAGCGCAGTGAAAACAAAAGGGAGGGACACATTCACCCAGCTAACTTGTTTACAGCTAAACACTCTTCAAACACTGTCTCTCCAAACCCAAAGTCATTCTAGGCGGAGTGGAGCGATTCCTTATATGGAGACAAGAATCAGGAGACTGTTTGCTCCAAGGCTTTGGTGTAGTTTCTGTTATGCACATGAGGGTGCGTGTGTGTAACAACTGCCTGATGGTAAACATTAAACCCAATGTACATTGACACGAAGGGTCAGCAGTCCTGCTTGTGAGAGATAAAAGTCTTCAGTGAGAATGACTATTCAACGGACACTAAACATGTTAAAATATACTGTTACTCTCAAAACAGAAAAATGATAAAAATAAAAAGAGGAATCAAGATTTTTAGTTAAACTCTACTTTTTCAGCGCTTAATGTTTGAGTTCACGTCAGCCCAAATATGATCCCTCAGTAAGCTTCCCTCTCAAACTGCAACATTTCCCTTATCCACCTCTAAAAATATCCAGATGTAATTTGATCCACTTAAATCATCTGTAAAGTAAGCACCACAGGCGTAACCGCACTCAAGAAGACACACAATGTTTTTACAGGGTCAGCATCACACCACTTCAATGCACTGTTTTTCTCAAAATAAGGATGAGACAATATGAAGAGAGACTGTGGATTTAATATAGATTAATTTAAGTCTAAAAACCTAAAGTTTTGGATAGGACAGACACCACACTTTCTCATTCTTACAACCTTACCTAAGTGGGGTTAATGTGTAGTTTGACCTGTTACTGATTATTTAAATCGATAAGAGCAAGAGTGTGTAATGAAAACATCATTGCAATCTGCTGTCTCTGATGTCGCAGTGTTATCAAAGCACAAAAATGTCCAAAGGATGCCAAACAAAGACGCCAGTTTAAACACAGCTCAAGTAATAAAAACTACATGAACAGATTGTCTAAATGATGCACTGTTAGGCACTCAGAGCTCCTGATTGATGCGACAGTTAATGCAAACATATTTACACATCCAATTTATCTCCTTCTGGCTGTTGGTGATGAGTGATGGGATCTGTCAGAGCACATAACACAGGGCTTATCTACTGCAGCATTAATTTCTATGACACACAATAAATGTACCTTATGAAGAGGGAGAACCAGGAAAGCTCCACCACCACTGGCCTCAATAATTATGGCAACAAACTTGGGGTTGACTGTACAGAATGCACTGTCCCATGTGACCCTTGACACCCGGATATCATCATAGCATTGGTCATTCTTCACCGTCTGGCCAAAGACATGACGGAATTTGCTCTGCCGTACAACTCGTCTCATATCTGTGGAGAGAGCAGAGAGGAGGATCTACATGTTAGTTTTTAATCATTTCAAAGACATACACAGCTGAAGTTGTTAAAATTGAGGCATCAGTGAATATTTAAAAAAAAAAAAAAACAAACAAAAAAAAAACAAGATAAAAAGTATACAAGACAGAAGAACTGCAATATGAACAAACACGTGTAGGCTACCAAAACTATTTGACATACTTGAAGACACAAGACAGATAACAACCATCACGACTCCCTACTGCACTGGCCTCCTTCTTGGCAAAGTGGTGCTGACATTTTAAAAGAAAAGTGCTATCAATATATGTTGTAGTTTGCAAATATTTATTTAAAATCTAATTGTGGAAAGGGGATAACGATGCAACAGCATATAGAGTATAATGGCACAGCTTCACTGTTTCATTCTTTAAAGGGGAGTCCTGCAACTCTGACACAGACCCTTCTACATATTATTTCACTTATCTAAATTCATTGTTTGGGTGAGATTCAAACCAAAAACAAGCCAGTCCCCAAAATAACACCCACTTTTATTTACTCCTACTGTGCCATGTGGACTCTCCTAGCCCCTGTGATTGCAGAAACTTAACGATAAATTGCAATCGGCAATATACCAAAATTTGCCAAAATGTATGATTGTGTGTGACAAGCATTTTCTTGTGAGTATCTCACATGAGAATTTTTTCCCTTGACAAGTGGAACAAATCTATTCCCTTACAAATGTGCAGATTTTTACAAAAAATATAAATAATATACAATAGACCCAACATGTTTGATAACATTTCATAGGACTTAAAACTCATTGCGCTATCTAGTTGCTCTTTTTATCTTTAGATGTGCCAAATATTAAACATCTGAAATCTTAACATGCTTTATATGTGGCAGACTTAGAATGAACCACATCCAAAGGAAAGACGGGCATACACAATCCAAACAAAAACAGTGAACTCACCAAGACAAGAATCTGCTGGCAGACAGAGTTGGAAACTAGAACAAGTCTGTGCAAAAGTTACCAGTTCAAGTGCTGCGCTTAAAATAACAGAACGCATCCACAGATAACAGAAACCAGCCCAGTTTCACATAAGAGACCAAAACCAAAGTCCAAACTAACCAACAACCTAAAGAAAGACAAAAACACTTAAACAAAAACTGCTCTTTTTTGGGAATGTAGTCAGTTTAAATAGAATCCCAATGTAACACAGTAACATAAATATCTTTCTCTTCTCTGTGCGATTAGTAGGTCACTAGATACCCACCCTGCGCCAGCAGTTTTACATGTTCAATGAAAGTGATAGGGAGAAGCCTTGGTCTGTGATTTTGTTACCCCTAAATTCGACCAGATGCATCTGCGTTGAGTCTGTGCTCTGGTGCGGCAGCGGAGCTGATTTGTTTCAATTCTCTTCAAAATGTGTGCTTCCACCAACTGCGGCTGCGTTGCGTTCCGACTCCGTCACAGCTGCCCTCCGCGGCAGATACGCAGGACTTCTATTTTAGCCGGATGGCGGAGCACAATGCGGCAGTTCAGCACAGAGCAAATCGTGCGAGACAGGAGGAAGGGTACAGAAACAAAATTAAACATCCGGTGGCTTTTCAAAATAATAAAAAACCCTGTGGTGATGGCAGATCATATTTCACTGTACTTCACTAACAAAAAGTCAGAATGGTTGTAACCAGGCCTGAAGTCAACAGATCAGAGGTTTTCGGGGATTGTGGTCACACGTGATATTTTGATTACTGCGAAATCTCGTGGTCTCGCGACTCAAGCCGTTTGCTGTGCAACGCTCTAAAAACGCAGCCAGTGGGCGTCGACGGTCAGCGGAGCACGGAGCCAACACGCAACGCAGCCATTCCACAACGCACACACATCCAGTGGAATCCCGGGGTTAGGGCGGCACAGTGGATTTGTGGTTAGCACTGTCGCTTCATAGCAAGAAGGTCCTTGGTTTGATTCCCGGCTGGGGCAGGACCATTTAATGTGGAGTTTAAATGTTCTCCCCATGTTTGTGTGGGTTTCCTCCAAGTGCTCAGGTTTCCCCACCATCAAAACATGCATATAGTTCTATCTCCACTCATGACATGACTGAGGAACTGGCTTAGAATCTGGAGTTGGTCCCCACGCACAGTGGGATGGCTACCCGCTGCTCCTCAGGGATGGGTTAAATGCAGAGAACACACTTCATTGTACGCTGTATATGTGACCAATAAAGTACTTCTAAATACATAATCACCATATCACCAAAAATGTCTGTGTTCAATGTGTCTTAGAGGACTTTAGACGGCGCTAATCACGGACCAAGGCTTCTTCTTATCACTTCCATCGAATGTACAAAACTGCTTGTGCAAGGCAGATATCTCGTGACCCACTGAACGCACAGAGATGGGACAGGTATCTGTCAGGGCGCTGTAGCCTCTTCCTGCAAATTTTTTTCAATGCAAGCCGAACATACAGGGGCCTTCTTAGTGACAGGTGAAAAAGCTATGAACTAACTGGCTCATGAAACAAATGAAACGAATGACGTGCCTAATGCTCTAAAACTGACCTCTGGCTACAACAGTGTCTGCAGGCGAGGCTGGCTTGAGTTGCGCTGAGACGGACAAGTTTACACCACTGCAACGTTCCCTACAACTCATCTCATTGTGAATCTTTGGCGCAAACTTAAAAGAGTGTGCAAAACTTGCGTGTTTTAAAGAGAGTGACAACAAACAAAATATAGCACAAGCTGGAGCAAAAACAGGGATAGAGGATGCAGCAGAGCTGCTTTCTACGGAGTTTCATGCTACAGCTAGCTGAATTTCCAAATGTTGCCTACCCAAGATTTAAGTGGTCTTAGTTTTATTTTTTACTTTTGACACAGCACATGGTAACAGTTTTCCAGCCTGAATCACCAACATGATAAAATCACAGCACAGGATGTGGGATATGTTTTGGAGATGGTTTTCCATTGTGTGTGTGCATGTGTGTGTGTGTTTGTGCAAAAAGAGAGAGAGAGAGAGAGACAGAGAGAGAGAGACAGAGAGAGAGAGACAGAGAGAGAATGAGCGAGTAATGCTTGTGTGGCATGTTTCCGACAGGACAGGGATCACAACACAAGCAGGAAGTTCTTCCTGTAAGGATGTTGGAATGTCCTAACAGCCTAACTTGTCGGTAAAACATGGCTGTTATTTCAACTCTGTTAGTTTTGGATGCCCTCGAACACTGGCAGTAGGCTGAAGCACAAATCTGTTCAATTTATAAAACAGTTAATGACTCTTAAGTGTTAATCTTTCTTAAATGGAGGATTTTCCAGTTTTCAATTGAGTTACGTAAGACTCTTAAAATCCTTCTCTAAATTTATCTGGATCAGAAATGCATTTGTCTAAGAAACTGAATTTGATTGCTCCAGGAAAGGCTCACTCTGGCCAAGGGCAACTGACTTTCATCCAACTATTAACAGTCTCCAGAAATGCTGGTAGATGGTTTATAGTTTAAAAAAACAAGACTATATGTATGAAGGCAAAAAATTGATACTTTGCAATGTTGAAAATCATTTGTCTAATTTAACAGCATGTCATCTGCAACCAAGAATAAAGAAAAGAGTTTTTCCTCCCTGACAGTATGAGGGTCATTTGGGCAGGGTGAGGGTTAGTGAAACTTGTTTACTTACCCTTGGAGCTAACAGACGCCTAAAACAGCTGCCTGTCTAGTGAAGACTTAAGTTACTATCAGTGTCAAAAACTCCAAAAACTTTTTTTGTTACAGTGCTGTTGTGCCTTCTGCGACTGTCGATATCTGTTTATTAGCTCTGCTAACTGTGGTTCTTTTATTTACATGAACAACAGTGATTATTTAGAACATGTCCATGATTTTTTTTAAGCATCTCCTCTTTTGTAACAGTCCTATTGACACTGGCAGCTTTCCACTGCATGGGCACATTGGTGCTGATTGTAAACTGTACTGTCTGCAGAAAGTGCTGAGGCACTTCCATGTTTTGGTACTCATTACTGCGGCACTATATCTGAACAATCCACTGATTCTCTGTCTCAGTAATGAGACAGAAATGATTGAGACTTCAGGCATCTTGCCACTCAGAATTTTTAGACAGACATCACCCAGAAGAACATGGATTCGCCTTCTTGTGATTTCTCACATGCTTGGTTGATTAAGGGACATATCCACATGGCGTTTTTTCAGGCGGAAGGCTCTGGTGGAGCACTCTGGAGTGCCAGGGTGAAGCACAGGACAATGTGGTGAAGCCCAGTAACTTTGCAATATTCCCACTTTCAACAGGCTGTGCAAAAGGAGCTAGTGTCCTCGCTGTCTCTTTCCATCATTAATGAAGATCTCTGAGTGTTCATCATGAGGTTGAGTACCTTACAATTCCTCTCCCTGTCAGTCTACACCACAGTAAAATTCTAATGGATGCTCTCTTAGGGTGTGCTGCTCTTTCTGCAGGGCACTATGTTTGGTATTGACTCTACAACATGGGAGGACCACACCAAATTAAATTTCCAGCAGCAAGAGACATTGTTGTGGGAAACGTAAACAAGGAGAAAAGTAACACAAAATTTTATTTGATGCCACAGGACAATGCATGGGTTTTAGGTTGGCTTCACTCTGCCCATGTGCTGCGTAACAACATCAGGGAGATACCAACCCAGAAAAATACATCTGACTTGAAAAAAATAATCTTAAATGTCAAAATGCACACAACTAGTTAACTTAGTTCAAGTTACCTCATTTGGAATTGCTCCTTTCTTTGCAAAACCAGATTCTTGCAGAGCGCTGATGTGCTGCTGCTCAGCTACTGAACCTTGAGAGGAATTATTTTGGCTTTGTAGATGTAAAATGAAGCATGACTGAATGGCCTACTTTTCACCTGAAAATGTAAACTGATTTCAGGCTATTTAGAGGAAATGTGTCATTTCCCAGACAGTCAACACATTTTTCCATGGTGGCAAAGGGCAACCTCAAGTCAGATGCAATACAGCTTCATAATGGTGTTGCTAAGAGACCACTTTTCAATCAACTTTGTGTTGAGGCAATTTATGGATGACACCGCTAAGCAATGTAAATGCTTTTCCCATTCTTAATAAAGGATGAGCAGCGAAATTATTCTGCTGCTCAGCTCTGTTAATTTGCAACAGAACAGTACACTGTTTAATGAAGGACAGCTTTTTAAGATGCGTTGTTTTATCACCACAATAATGTGACTAGCCCAGACAAAACAATCACTACATTCTTGAGGTCAGTCTAGGCCAGCACAAAGATCCCAAGTCACTCTATCCTTTAGCTCCACAAACAGCAGGAAATGTTCAATATCGTATGTTACTGTTGTGAGAACCAATCACTCTGACAACAACAAATCAGGACTAGTTCTGTCACAAGATGCACAAGATGATACCTTAATATGACCTATATAGTTGTGCCTTTGTACATGCAAAAGTCATCTTGGATATATGAAACTGCAGACGCCAATTTTGACGCCACCTTTATGGAGAAAGGGTTGGGCTGTTATCAGTGTGCATGCTGTAAATAGGAGCAGAACGGGTGGAGTTGCAGCCGACAATGCAACACTGGGTCGTCATTGGTGTTCAGCCTTGTTTGCATGGTAGTAGTAAATCCTGACAGACTTATTCAAGGAGTTACCACCACTTCCCAATGGCATAATATGCAGCACTGTCCATTGTTGATAGCAAGAACATCATCCAACTTAGCCCCTCCTCCCCAGCTAAACAAGACAGAGAAGCAGTGGTTGAGCTAGCCAAAGAGTGAACCAAGGAGTAACTCAAAGAATAAAACCTGGTCGGGTCTCAAAAGGTTAAGAGTTACAGTGCACCGTGTCTGCAATGGTCTTTAGTCACTGAAAACTGACAGTGGTTAGACAGCCAGTCTGAGGCCATGTTTTCACAGGAGCAACCCTACTAAAAACGGAAAAGTCTTTCCTTTGCGTCTTCAAAGTATGTCCCTGTTTCCACGGACAACCAAAAGTGCTGCAACATGTTTGCCAGGCCAGCAGACAGCAGTTTAAGTTTGTAATGACATACTGTCGGAGCTGCCGAAGTTGTTAACTTCCTTTTGCTGCTTAGCAGCCACAAATTGTAAAATTCAGCCGTAGACTGATTCTAAAAGTTTGCCTAAATAGACTCTCATCATATTGAAATGCTTTCGATGCACTGCGGAGTGTTTAATTGGAGTTTGATAGTTGCTACAGCGGAATGCATTGACTTCCGCTAGCATTAGCATTAGCATTAGCATTGTCACCATGTTTACAGGCACTCCGCTTGCCAGTTTACACAGCCGCAAATAAGAT
>JAQLOL010000022.1:5508584-5528703 GCA_029783665.1 Naso thynnoides
GGAGAGAGGAGGAGATGGGGAGGGGCGAGCTAGCTCTGTTTTATTTGAAAACATTGTCGAACGTCAACAGAAGTAACATCAACCAACCGTGCTTAGAGTGCCTTTAAGATCAATCAATATCCATTTGAAACTTACGATCCTAAGTATACTCATGCAGTTGAACAGCACTTTGAGTTTTTGTAGAATCAAGTAGAATATAAGGTGCACCACAAAGCTACCAAAAACTAGCAAAAGCCTTATCCAAACAGCCAACTTCCTTAAAGGCTTCTGTGACAATCACAGGGGCAAAGAACTAAAAGTAAATGATAGAGTGAAATTTGTAATTGTCAAAATGACAACACAATTAATAAACCAGAAACACCTCTGAGTAACTGCAGGAGCTTAATTCACCACTGAAACCTGAAAATCATTGAATTATTATTCAGTTTTTATAGCCCATCCCCTTTTCCAAACATTAATGTCATAACGATGATGGCTGACATTTGCGTGTAACAATGTCAGCAGGGGCTGGGCTGAGGCAGTAAAAGGTTGGCACCAGTGTGACAGATTGAGATACATACACCAGAGAGAGAGGACACAACTTGGGAAATGCCATGCCACTCTGTGACACTCTCCTGGGATTAACAGCTCACTGATGCAGGCCTAACTCAAGCAAAAAGACCTTGAGTAACTATTGGGCAAATCAGATGAAATGAGAGCTGTGTACCTTATTGCCTCCTAAGCCAGCAGAGCTGATCCTGATGTGCAGAGACAGAAGGAGGACCCCACAGCCCGAGGAAATGACCAACAGGAAATGGGACCAGTGACACAGTTTTTAGCATCCTTCACTACATTCCTCAGCTCCACTTACATTTGACATTACTACTGGGGAGGTATGGGTCATATGAAAAATCGAGTGCTCCACCTTACTTTCATTGGTTATTACAAACACACTTAAAAGATTAGAAAAATAAATTATGAATGAATGTTATTCTCTTTGCAATGTAACTTAATGACTGTCAGGTGTTATTAGTGAATAAAAGACAATCTGACAATTTAGAAACACAGTTATGTAATGTTATGAAAGGTAAAATGATAACAGAGTAATCTGAGGTCTTAATGTTTGCTGCCAGCCCAAAGTGTTTTGGAGGCTATGGAGGGTTTCCCCCTCATTCACAGTCACAGTACAGACTGCTGCCTTCCATTAAACCAAGGGGAAATTGTTTCGCACTGACATAAGACTGCAAAACTGCTACAGAGAGAAAACAAGTTTTTAAAAAAAGAAAACTTAGTGAGAGCTTATGTTTGGTCTGTGTAGCAGAATGTCATTCGTATTACATTTGTTATTACTGGAAGAACAAGCACCTTTTCTGTCACCTGATCCAGAAACTGAGTAACTGAGGACTAAGATCAGTGAAGCGTGCAGAAATCCTCATCCAAGAAAACCTCAAATTTCTCCTTTACTTTGTGCGACTGAGTCATCAGAGGTCCCAACAACTGGGTCATCCACTCTTTGAAGGGTGACTGTGTATGGTTTTGGAGAATGTGTATGAACATGTAAGAATATAGCACATCCTCAGTGGCACAATGCTGCCTACAAAGTGCTGCCACATTTAGTTATGATCAAACACATTCCAATTAAAACATCAGGCCACCCCCATTCTGCCAACAGCTATTCGTACTCCAAATGTTTCTCATTGACAAGGCAACAGACAATAATATTATTATAGTGCACATTATTGCCTCGCCATGAAAACAGGAAAGAAATTGTCTTTCACAGAGATTTTAGAGAACAAAAACTTCACGCCTTGTCCACATGCACATGGGTATTTTCAAGAACAGCTTTTTCTATGCGGTTTGGTCTTTTGTCCACACACAAACAGCGTTTGAGATCCCCATAAACGGAGCTTTTGGAAAACTCCTTCCAGGCTGAAGATATTAAGAAAACTCTGCACTAGTGTTTGTGTGTATTCAGACAAGCCCAAATTTTCAGTCATGGCAGATATATCCAAAATAGGGCTTGTTTTTAACCTTCCTAGCAAGACTTTTCACGTGTTTACACATAAATGTAACATTACATCTACTCTCTCACTACACGAAGGAAGACGGGTGCCAGATCATGCTACCAACACTTCAATTACTTTTATGTAGCTGTGAACTTAGCTCATCATGCTAAGTTAACTGTGTGGCAACAACCCAACAACAAACATCACAGCTTGGCTAATGCTACGCTGCTGTATATAGCATGCATGCAGAGTTTGCAGTCCCACCCAACAGTTAAATGTGTTTTGATTATGACTAACGTGTGTGAAAATGGCTTGAACCCACGAATTTGTGATGGGAAATGCTGCTGAAGGTGAAGTTTATTCCTCTTTATTCCTCTTACTCCTCTTTGTTAACTCTCTTTCCTAACTGGGAAGCTGAAAAAAAACATACTCAAATAGTGATCTGTTCTCCACGTCATGTTATGGCAGCTGATAATGCAGCAAGCGTTTAATGTTATCATTCCTCCACGTTTTAAGGTTGGATAAGATGTAAATACCACCACAACGTCTATCTCCATTACTGAAATCAGCTAGGATATCGGTGTACTTTCACTGGCAAGACGCCCAGTCCACATTATCTTGGCTTTTGTTAACTTTATATTCAAGATTGCTATTGAGGAGTGATTCCACTTCAGTGTCAGTCCACATATATGATTCCCCTTCGTGATGCAACATTGCTGTTGTTGTGTGTTTTCTGTTTTTTTTTTTTTTTTTTTTTCAGGCTTCTGGTTGGCCAACATGGCCTTACGGTTAGGGATTGTATTGCCCCCTGTTGCTTTGGCATGCATCTGACATTGCTTGACAGCCTGCATTTGCATTTGGATGTGGAGGAGATCATTTTAAGTTGGTGAGGATGGAATTTTTTCTAATCCAGAGTAGAGAAAAAAATGCATTTTTAAAAATACCCTTACACATGTGTATAAGGCCTTAGTTTAAAGAAATTTCTGGACATGGATGACATTTACAGTTTGTTTACCTACACCACTAAGACAATAAGATCTCTGTCACTGCAGATAATCAGCCTAACTAGGATATAAACCCACTGCCAATTACAGCACTGTAAAACCTAAGATAATGGCTCAATGAAAATGAGCAAAACAAAAGCTATAAGTGTCAATAAAGACTGGGTGGACAGCCTTTTGGGTGGACAGCCTTTATATGTATTCACCACAACTGTAAAACGGTTCCTCATGCTCAGTGTTTCACAGTGCGCTTGGTGAATGAGATGTGACATAACGTTAAAATCCCAACCACAAATCGGGATGAGCTGATGTGGAGGAGGGAGGGGCAGCAGAATTAGAGCAGAATTATGACGATGCCTAGTCTACACCACACTGGAGTTGTGACAGAAAAAAAAGTGTACTGCATGCTACTGTAAAGTATACATGCATAAAAATACTAACATTAATCTTTCAATAGCTTTTATCATCCAACACGCCCCTATAAATGTTTCTGAAATTGTTCTACCCTGAAGCGGCACTGACTGTGATGTTGACGGGAAACAGACCTGTTTCTCACAACAGGTTGAGCTTGACAGGACAGCAAAAACTCATAAGGTCATCTTCGACTGCGAGCCATATGTATAATTCTGTGTTAGTCAGTTGTCTCATTCAAGTTCATCAAAATGTTGTCTCATCTTGAGCAATTCATCTTTAAAACTGTGATAATCAAAAGCTGTCAGTGGAATGCATAAAGCACCCTGCAGACACATGCAGTCGGCACATAAATTGAGGCTCAGGCTGTTTCTCCATTGGTCCTGTCAGCTCTGTTTAATTTTGTAATTCCTTTGTTTGTTGGTGCTTTTTATCAGTGTTGTTAGTGTTCCTGCTTGCATCATCTCTGTAGTCACAGTCCTGGTGAGTCAGTACATTTACATGATGTGAGAGAAAATTGTTTTTTTGTATTAGTCCAGCTAAAACCAGACTTTTAAAATGCATGTGTACATTTCAGTCCAATTGAAATCTTACTAAATCGAATTTCTCAAAGTCGAGCTAATGCAGCCAGATAATGGGACTGGAAGTCAAATTACTCCTGCATGTATACGCCTCAACTGGACCTGGACTGTCCTAAGCAATCTGCGAATGATCGATAGCCCCCACGGCGGTCTTTGATCTGGAACTCCAACAGCATAAATTTGTAGAGCCAGTATGAAAACAAAAATCCTATAAGCACAGGGGGAAATCAATTTTCCCTCAGCACATGCATACTGGGACAACGACAGTAGTCCAATTAAATGGCCTACTCAAACTGTAACGTTAGCTTGACTTAATTGTGCATGTAAATGAACTGAATGTTGGCCATGCATATAAGCTCAATTCCTCCAACAAATGGTGGTATGGTACCAGCTAATATGTCTACATCACAGGTGGGTATACAGCACATTCTATGGCATTTCACTGTAAAAAGGTTTTATATTTTAACTTAAGAGACTAACGGCCATTAATGGTCACAGAATTTTCATTCCCACACTTTGCTGTCCATGTCACCCCTCACCGCCACTACACACACACACCAGTGATATCGCCTCAGTGCTCCCAATACACTGGCTGCCTTTTGCCTTTTGTCACCAAGACCGCATGAGACGCCACCTAAATCCCCTTCCTGTAACCAAGGCCACAGACCACCATTGTGATCAGATTCCAGCTACATTCCATAGCTTTTTGTAACAATGAGATAAGGTGCTGTTTTTTCACCTCTCTCCAACCTCTAGTGACCGTGCAGTCTTTGCTCAATTTGAATAATACTGGAACACAATACCTTACGCATTTGTGTTTCAAGGAATGTTTTTGTATTCTTTGATACTTTGGGGATTTGCAGACACCGGAGCAATGAGGCTCCAAAAGTGCTAAATGACACATAAGCCATGTTTCGATTCATCTATTTTGATGCACATTTTGAAATAGTGCATTAGAAATGGTAAATGGAAATGGAAATTTTTTTTAAAAGTCCTCTATTTCACAAAAAAACAAACAAGTGAGCAAACAAACAAAAAGGCTTGTTTGAGGTGGTTTTTGCCTTTGTTGAGAAACAGCTAATGCACAAAATGGGAGATGGCAACAGCTATGGAATAAATTGCAACAAGCAATTATTTATTCGCTGTTTCTGCTCCCTAAAAGAAGTAGAGGAGGCTCATACATTCTCCCAACATGCGAAAACATGGCTAGTAAACGACAACAACAGGTACATGTGGAATGACAAGGAGGCCAAAGTATTTTTAAATCTCACCCTGAAGAACATAGTGACAATTTTGGATGGTAAACAATAATGGAATGCCACATTGTTTTGTTTCCAGTCTGCAGCCTCTACTTCCTCAATATAACGCCATCTTCTGATTAAACTACTCTTTGTGGCCAAGCTTCTTTGCGCCAAACCAGTTGCTGGAAATGCTTCTAATTCGCATTTTCCTTTTTTCAAGATTTCAAAAGTTCTCTTCACAATTACTGGAAACATGGCTATAGACTAAGCCAATTACTAGACACAATTCAAAATCCTCTAATTATTTTCATACATACTAGCATGTAGTGCTTCATTTATATACTGGCTGACTTTTGATTTCAACACCAGAAGTCAGATGGAGAGATTATGCCTTCCTCATTCCAAAATAGCAAAAACAGGTTCCTTTGATCCGGACTGTGAAAACATAAATGTGTTAGAAAATGTATGCAAGTGTAATGTGATACTGACTGTGCCTTAAACTGAACTCCAACTTTAACCTTCGTCACAACTCCATCACTCTCTGTGCTGTGAGACTAAAATGACTTACTCCTAAATTTCCTATCCAACTTTAAAATTCTGTGGAAGTACTCACAACAGGAAAAACTCTGTTTTTTATGGCTGTTATTGTGTTCAGTTACCTCTCCACCAACAGCAAACATAAAACTTCTGTTTAAGTTTTGCAGCACTTCTCACACCAAAGAAGACAAACGGGACAAATGCAAAACTCTGCCTATTAATTTTTTCAAGTCAGCTCCTAAATATTACAGCCTGAGAGAACAAGGCATGTCCCTTCCTCTTTCTGATCAGCGTCTTCCCCCTCCCCCAATGAGCAATGCACAAACCACTGCTCCATTTCAACAGATGCTGTCAGCTGTGGTGGGAAAATACCAATGGAAGAAATGGTGTGTAGCAGTGTGTATGCATCTGCTTAAATTGCTAAGCTACAAACCATTACTAAGCTAAACAAGGAAGTTTGTCAAGACAGGAGAGAAGAACATGGAACATCATTTTGACTTCGACTCCAAGCAAACTTATTTCTAAAATCCCTGCTACATAGATCCAAGAGCAAAAAAAAATAGTTTACCATACACATAAAACAAACGCGGACATCTAAGCTGAGATAAATTATAAGATAATTTAGATCTATATATTTAACATACTTATTTGTGGCCTAGGAAACAATGAACATCCGTTTTCAGTGGCTGTATGCCTGTTTTCAACTGTGTAAGCATTTTCAGGAAATAGATTAAAGCAATGAGCATGTGATCCTTTTTTCACCAGGCTGGTCCAAACAAACAATCAAACTAATATGCTCAGCAGGTGATTGGTTAATGAATTGCTTCCTTACCCACATGACTTCAGAAAAACACTGCTTATCTAAAAAAAAAAAAAAAAAAGCGGTACATCGAACCAATTATATTAGTCAAAAATCTGTTGAACTTTCTAGTCGTTCTGAGAATTTCTGGCACAAAGTGTGGGCTGAGATAACATCTTGCACAGACAGGACTGGACACAAAGTGAGCTATGTCAGACCTGTTAAAAGAATGTAATCTTTGAGTCCAACGCAGATGCAGAGTCCAAACTGCTGACCAAATATTTAGTTTCTTTCACAAAATGCTGATTACTCCGGCAGACTGATGTGAGAGCCAACTGTAACAGGTGGTTATATATCATACTGCTTCTAAGCCTCTTTCTATCTAATGTACACTTATGTCCACATTCCTCAGTCCAGAAAACAAAGCCCACGCCTGAAACGCTACTACTTGACAATAATGAACAATAATGAACTGTAACATGAGATGGCCAGAGGGGGAACAGCTGGACTTAGCAAGACTTCCATCAGCCCTGATTAAGTAAATGTAACGGATATGTTAGATACCAGACATAAATCTTGATGATCTTCCTGAAACAAATTCAACATGTTCAAAATGCACTTGAGACTTAACCACAGCCCACTATAGCACGCCTTGCTGAAACTGATAGAAACCAACTCTCTCTCACATCTCACGCTTAGTTTCCCTCTGCATCCTGACCCACTTCCTTCCTCAGCCTAGCCGTAGGAAGGCAGGTTACGCAGTACAAGACCTTGTACCGCAGCACAACCAGCAGAGGTTGATGCGTCTGGAATGGTTAACAAGCCCAAACACAGCTGTAGTACTGCTGAGTGTTGACCCAGGGGTCCATCTGTCAGCCTTCACCTGCTCTGCATCCCGCAGCGAGGGAAACTCCCGCAACTCAAAAGCTGATTAGCACACACAGAAGTGGAGTAACCTAGTTTAAGACAGAGTGTAAATATGTAAATCCAGCTGCCCTTTTGGCACACTAACCACGGTCAGTACAAATCACGCTGACCTATTAGCATTAGGAAGCAAATGAGCCGGTGGTGGCAAACAGAGGGGTCACACAAAGGACTACCTGGGGCAACAGCCAGGAAACAGGAGAGTCTGTTTAGGACTATCAAGTAAGAAAGGATGCATACTACCTTTAGTTTTGGATCGATTTTCACAAAGCTGTTTTCCCAGAACAGAATCCATATTTGAGAATTATGAAAACTGGTTATAAATGAAGTATGCTTTGGCTTTTAACTGAATCAAAAAGCAAGTGAAAGCTCAACTTATACTAAAAACCATCTTCAATTGCAGCATGCTTGTGATACAGAATTCATTTTCTTGTCAAAGCATGCATCTTAATAAATATGCAATTTAATAACATCTTTGCTCGAACTCTTTCACTTTAAAATATTAGGTAGATCTGACCAATAAGGCAACACAACGCATTTTAAATACGAGCAACAGTAACCAATAAACAATGCAACCTAATTCGACTTACGTAAGTACAATAAACTTAGCAGTGACATAAGTTGACCGAGCCCCTTTATTCTTCTAAAAGCAGTGTAATTAAAAACAGCTGTCAACATAAAGCTCGTGGACTGACTCAGGTGTAGCTGCAGCAACACGACATTCGTGTAAGTAAGTTACAAACGTTTGTGAAGGTTAAGGGCACAAAGATTCTGCATAGTTCATATTACCGATTCTCCACGTGTTACGGTCAAACAAGCAGAGCTGTTCAAGTGACTTGGTGGTTGTGAATTTGAAGTCGCTCGCTTGGAAGCAGCGCCTACTTGTCTGCTTTGACCCTTTTCCGTCTATCTTACACACCAGTGTGTTAGTGGGTCAAACCTCAAAGCTGAGCCTGGCATCTGGAGGAATATTGCGGATTGCTGGATTTCACTCAAAGAGGGATTTAAAAAAAAAAAAAAGTCTGTTAATTAAAGCATTAATTTCCGGATATATATTATTTTTTTAATGCCAGCAGCATTTATTTTTTAGTTCAGAGGGGCTATTTTAACAGTCAGGATGCCAAGAGCCAGGGCGCGGTTGTCCTGCCTTCACCTCCGCGTATGTGGATCTATCACAGATAAGTTTTCCTGCCGCACTATGGTTAGCTACCCCACCCCGCTCAATAACGAACAACAGCCCATTTCATGTCATGAATTATCCACCCAGACCAGGAGGAACAAAGACCTTGCTGGAAAACAGCATTTTCCCTGGTTATCGGACAGAAACTCTTTGGCATCGTCAGTTAACCGCCGTTCAAGGCTAGTGCTAGCTTAAAAAAACACACATTCAGAGTGTCCTGATTCGTTTTAGCTAGCGCATGCACTTTCTTGTCTGGATGCCTGGAGGTGGACAAACGATGACCGTTGGAACCAATTTAGACCAGAAACAGCCTAACAGATTCCAAACATTCTGTACAATCAATTACCTACCTTCTGAGAGGAAAATGAAAGTATTCCTGAAGCCGAATGATATAACACAGCCCTACACGTATCCCACAGCGTTCTTCCCTGACCGGAGCTGCTGCTATGCTGACACCACTCGCTCTGTCTGCTCTTTCCCTGCTCTGCCGTAAGCCCCGCCCCCTCGTTCTGCTTGTTGAGCTCTGATTGGCTCAGCGGAATTTGACGGACAGCCCCGGCACCAAATAAATTAGACTTTTCTGATGACACGGAACGGAGCTGCACCTCCCCTCTTCAGGTTCACAGTGAATGACCGTCAATTGAGTTCATTGTGACTTCTTGGCATTTTAATCTGCTATTATGATGTTTTGACATGTTTTATCATCTTTTTTTTAAAAATATATATTAACCATAGATTCATTATAATCCCTCTATATATGATTATTTAATTTAAGAACATCGGTTTACCTAAACAAATAATACAATTTATTTATCATTTAATAGGATGTACGTGTTTCCTTTCTTATGTGAAGATACGTGCATTAGTTTAATCATTTGTAGCTATGACGAGCCGTAGCATTTTCGATTATCACGGTCAGACAATTATAATGAGTGGTAACTAAGGCAGCGTTTGTGGTTGAGTGATAATTTTGAGTAAGCAGGGCTAAATTGATGGATAAATGTAAGTATATTAACACAAGTGTATATGGCTTAGATTTGAGAAAGTAAATCCTTCATCCTCATCCTTTTTTTTTTTTTTTTTTTTTTTTTTTGGTGGGGGGTGTCAGGATTTGTGCCGTGTGTTAATAAAAACCAGGCTATAATACAGTTTATGGTAGGTAGTGACACAGTTATACATATATGCTTGTACAATATTGCTGCTCTAGGTATAATTTTAGAATTTTAAAATATATTTCAAGAACACAGTGTACCACAAGTGTATTACAGCACCACAAGATGGCGTTATTTCACAGATCCAGAGTGATGCAGACTTTTGACAGATGAAAACAGCTGTGTTCCATCATCCAGTCTATTTTCTCCTCACCCTCCCTCAGTATTTCACGATGAGGGTTGATGCAAGTGTTTGTGGTGTATCTGGCAACCCAAATTCTGGTCAATGGTCCAGGAAAGCACATTTCATTGGTTATGAATATGACTCACTGATTAATTTACCTGCTATCCTGTTATTTCCAGTGTGCTCTGCCCTATCCTCAGTTTCGGCTCATTTGATTCTATAGTATATAAATAAAAGTGAGCTAGATTTTACCCTTACCTTTTCTCATTGATGGCTTCCTCTCGATTGCCTTGTCTGGGGATTTCTGAGGTGAGTCGAAAGCTGCCTTCATCTGTGCCACCTTCACAGACTGGCCCTGCTCATCACACTTGACTTCCACTGGCTTTGGCCGCTCCTGGTGCTGCAGCTTTTCATGGAGTTGAATGGTCTCCTTTATGAGCTCTGACACAGGCCTAGATCTGGGAGTGCTTTGGGATTTGTCTCTTAGTGAGACACTGTTATCGCCCTCTCTGACATGTTTCTTATCAGGCTGGTCTGACGTCGTATTTTCTGTGTGAAGTGTCGTATGAAGATCCTGCATCATGCCTGCTGTGACTTTAGGACTTTCCTCTGATACATCTCTGCTAGCTACAACCGAAACTGAGCCAGCATCCACGGCTGGTGCAGCGTTGTCCTCACTGGAGTTCTTCACCTTCTTTCCTCTCACAGACTGAGCATCTGAAAATGCAGAGCCAGAAAACTGGAGATCAGCTTTGCTCTCGCTGTCAGTCTTTATCTGTAGAGGTGGTTTCAAAGTACTGGCGTCTGTCTTCTTAGTGGTAAGTAAATGGCACGAGTCTGCAATTTGCTCGTCACCTTTTGTGGGTGGAGCCTTTGAGTCAGACACTGAGGAAGATACAGATTCCTCAGCCATCAAACCACTCACGTCACGTGACACTCTTCCGTGTGAAGTAGCTGATTTTAAGTTGTCTGAGTGCAGGTTTTTGGAGGGGCTTATACCTGGCTTTATCTCCATTTTCTTGAGTGAGGCGTCTGTTGAGTTGATGTTTTTCTTTGAACTCTGACTGTCAGCTTTGGGACCATGTCTGTCTGCGAGGGAGGTCTCACACATTGTATCTCCAATCACTCCAGGCTGAAAATGAGGTACATCTGAGGAGGCAGCAGTGTCTGCCTGTTTCACGCCAAGGCCCTTAATGTGTTGATCTTTGCCTGAAAGGGTTTCTTTAAGTGGTTTCTCTTTCAAGCCTTTCATGTCACGTAATGACAGAGGCGTATTTACATCTGACTGATAGATTTTATCAGAGCTTAACTCTGCTGCTGGACTGTCAAGGATCCTCTTTGCTGCAGCATCTGTGGTGTCCTCCATGTTTGTGTCAATCTCTTTAATCTCTAAACGAACTGGTGTTGTCTCCTTTCTGTTTCTCTTCAGTAGCCTCTCCAGAATAGAACTGGGTTCAGTGGGCGAGGCTGGATTTGGTGCAGAGTTCGAGTCAATCTTTTGATTTGCGGCTGCTTCATTCATGTCCATTTGCAGATAAGGCCTCACTGACTCCCTTTGATCATCATTGTGAGTGACCTTTAGTTTTATTGAGGAGTAGTTACTGGAAACTGGCTTCACCTCATGCATTAGCGTTTCCTCTTCTGTATCACTCTCTGCTCTCTCTTTGGGAGGTCTGCAGTAAATGGTATCACTCATGTCTGATAGAGACTCTTTCTGCAGACTGTTTTTCAAAGGATGTTGGGGTCGAGCTGTGGGCGGTCCCTTCCTCTCACTCAAGCGGCCCACTGTTCCTGCACAGAGTTTAATATCTTCACCAGCAACATCAGCCATGATGGGGTCATTCTGATCGTGTTGCACGGACCGTAAGAACTCACTTCCTGCATGAGCTCCACATCTGCTAATCTTCATCATCACAGAGTCCTCTTCAGTGTTTCCAAGTGAGTTTGCATCCTCTGAGGTAACAGCAAGGCCAAACTTTTCATATGAAACATCAGCTGAGAAGTTTTCATCCTGAATCTCCTCACGTGGGGCGGTTCCCTCATCCTGATACTCCATCTTGACTTTTGAGGATGTGTGTCGCTCCTCCTCAGTCTTCTTCTTTTCTCTCTTGATTTGATTGTGCAGCTTGTATGCTGTGGCCTTTTCCTCAATCCTCTCAGCGCTCTTTTGGTTCTCGTCCGTCTCCTGTGGAACCAGCAGAGCGGTCCTGCCTCCTTCTCCTCCTCCTCCTTCCTTTCCTGCCGCCCCTCCCTGTCTCACCTCCCTTGCAGGGCGAGGACTCTCCAACAAATTTTTGTGCTTTTTGCTAGAAGGTGTTATTGGCTCCCGGCCGGGGCTCCTGTCCAGATCCTGAACGTCTGGCTCCCCTGAATTTTCCCTGGTGTTACCAGCCTCCTCCTCACAGGAGCTTCCTCCCTCCATGACATCACCTGTGTTACTGCCTGCACCTCCAGAGTCAGGGCTTGGCCTCATCTCCTCCTGCCCTTCAGTGAGAGCCTGTTCTCCTTCCTCCAGTTTATCCTGGTTCTGTCCCATGCTGCTCTGTGGAGAAAGATGTGGTGTTAACCTCACAGCAGAACACCAATCCTGCCAAAAACATGCCACATGTTAAGAAGCTAGCTCAAAAGTTGTTTCTTTTGTCTGCTGATTGCGATTGATCCATGTTAAATCAATCTGTCTCATTATAAACATCTGTCCTCATTTTTCGCCATTTTTTATTTTATTTTTTTTCCTGTTTAAATAATATACTGAAATCTGGAAGCTGCTGAAAGAGAAAAGGAGTCCACACCTGGGATTAAAATCACTGTCTAGACATGAGAAATTGCTTCAGTCTTGGAAAAAGACCATGTAGCATGTAGCAGACGGCTCACAGTCACACAGGAGCTGTTTTCATGGTAGAGGAGAATTGGAGTATCTTATGACCTTAACTGCCATAGTAAACCCTCTGTTGGGTTATTCATGCACTTGCGATGTCCACAGCTGCTGAACTTGAGGTCAAATTACAGTCACAAGATTTGGCATCAATCTCCATTGTGAATATGAATCTTTTGTTTTGGACAAAGTGATTCAGCAGTATCGTTGCAGCATTATTTTTCTCTTATACCGTTTGCAATATAACATTTCTTGTCATGCAAGCTGAATACATGATGTGCATTTAAGACTTAAAGCCTCATTCTCTGAACGTCAGTGTTGATAAGTTAGTTTCTGATCAATGTTTTGGGATAATCAGCATCATAGCAAACAGAAACAACAACACTGAGTCTGACTATTTTGAAAAAATCTCTCTCTGATAGTATTTAAGTTTCACAATCTTTTGCTAGTAGTGTAGTAAGCAAGTCTTTTCCCCTCTTTGCATCTGAAACTCAGCTTGTTGTCAGAATTTTCTGCTCATCTGGTTTCATGTGACCTAATGAATTGATTAGATTTGTTTTCCCACATCTTGCTTGTAATTTGACAAAGACATGATATAACTGTGAACACACACAGTGGAATAAAAGCCCTGCATAATATTAAGCTAACTTTGACAATGTTTTTTCATTCCATGAGGCTTCTTCAAAAAGCAACAACTTGTGCTGTTGACTGCACTAACTGCTCATGTTATAACAATGTAAATGATTTGCTAATAATAATGATTAATGGTGAGAAATTATGGGAGTATTAGCAGTAGCAGTAGGAGGAGGTGAAATCATAGCGGTTGTCTTTAACAAAGAAGCAGAACATGAGGCAAAACCTAAATTACCGTGCTGCAGAGACAAACTTTTCCATGACACTGTCTAATTGCTTAATGAGTCCAGATCCACTAAACCGCAGCAGTAAGCAGAGAAAATTGTGAGGCACAATGAACAATGATCTGGACCATGAGTCTGTTTCCCGTCTGCGGCCTCATCCCCCGTCTGTGTGTGACAGCATATGACTGCTGTTGTCTTATCATCTGACAGGCCAGACACATGGCCAACAGGCTCATGTTATCAGCCTACAATGGTGGCATAACTGAGTGAGAAGATGCAAATACGCAGTTTTTCATGCTGTAGTATTGAGAGAGAGAGCGGATGTGTGGGAGAGCAGCAGTAAAACAAGTTACAGAACTGTTTTGTCTTCTGCTATAGATCATCAGGTTTAATCCATCATACAGATCAGTAGAATCTGCTCTCATTGATTATCTTCTACCATCTAAAGAACCCCTTCCCCTGTGGCCAAATCCCTGTTAACAACTGTCCTATTATCCTGTCCCATTTTCCCTAAATGCCCAAAGCTGATCACTTGATCACCATGTGCTCTGCCGTCTCAACATGTTCAGACATACAGGAATTCAAAACCAGTGAAGCAGCAACCTCTCACAAACCTCAGCATCTTTAAAATAGACAACTTAAATCTTTTTTTATCAGCTCTGACATCCAATTGGTGCAACACAAGCTGGGCACAGGCTTGGCTCATGACAGCTTTCTACTCTAACAGTGAGATGCATATAATATTGATCTCACACACGCTGAGACTGACACTTACCGGTTAGACGTCGTTGCCGGGTTGATCGCGCTCACTCAGGACCGACAGAGTGCTCTTTGTTGGGTGTTTGGTGAAGTTCTGTCCTTCCTCAAATGCACAAGCAATGGGAGCCTTATATTACATCCATGTGATGTCACAGCACATTTGACTAACACAATAAGGGAAATTTGTAGCTTTGCTTTTAGCTGTCTTGAGAAACCTTGGAGAAGCTTTCCTTAATAACTCCATCTCTTTGTTGGGTGTCTGAATCAAACTTGTGTAGAATATGTTTTGATCCTGACATGAGAATTTATGTATTCAAAGTGACCTTTTCACCTCATGTGCAAGAAAAAGAGCAGCAGAAAGAAACTAGATGTTTTTTAAATACAGTACAGTTCCTGGCACTGAGAGTGAGTATGTGGAATGTCCTAATTTTTTGTTTCTCTTACACACCACTGCTTGCATATCGTGCCATCACTGGCTGCACAGATACAACTTTACTCCAGGAACTCAGTTAAGATTAACAGGAGAAAGTAAAATAGAGTCGAAGTCTGGGATGAATGGTCAGTAGTAATTAGAGCCAATCTGGAATGCGTCCAGGAGCGCAGGAAATCATCTGAAAAATAGCTCAGACTTTTTTTTTTCTTTTGTTTCTCTTGGTCTCTATAGTAATGTCCAAAACAGGATACGTCCTCAGATAATAAAACAAAAGTGGCGGTTCGACAGCCAAGAATTTACCGGCAGAAAAAGGGGAAGAGGGGCCGGCCCACACCCAGAGACCGTAGACTAAAGACAGCAGTGTTGACAGACGGGCAGCCCTTGTGTTCTTGTGATCCACTGTTTTTGTTTAAAGGGGTTGCAGGTCACTCTCAATTTTGTCTAGACAGAAGCCAATCTGTCTTTAAGTTAAGATCATCATTAATTTAAGACAAACTTCACAGGCCTCTTGACACAGTGATGATAAGTTTTATAACGCACATTTTTTTCAGCCCTTCTCACTCGTCTGTCATTTAAATGTTTACACATTATAGTAGTTTGACATATTCATTTTTCATTTCACATGAAAATACCAATCTCAGGTTTCCTGCGCTTTCATGTGCTTTAAACCAGTGTCGAGCCACACACAAACACAGCTAAGTAACATCTTTACTGCCTCATTGCCCCTCCTCCGCTTGCTGTAGTGCACACAGGGCCCACCATTCATTACCCAGGCATGCACAGTCATATAGGAGGAACAAGAGCGTGTAACTTAAGTAATTCACTGATGTCATGCAAACAGTGACGGGAAGCCAAATATTATATAACCTGGCTGTTAGAAAGCGGCTCCCCTGCCAAAGCATACAGATGAAGGGCACGATGACGCAATGTCAGGATTCAAACACCATCACAGACAAGGCACCGCCGTTTTCCCATTCAGGAAGGTTAAAAAACAACAACCAAGCATTCACAGTGATACTGTTAGAATATATTCCCACTTGTTTTCTCATGATGTTTACAAGAACACAAAAAAAACACGACACGCAGCAAATTATGTAAAAGAAATGTTTATTTCCATAATGAACACATACAGTACATTTTTCTGAACAACATAAAAAGTGCAATATGCATTCAAACTACAGCCATGTACAGTACAAAAGTTACTGCATACTTAAATATAAAAAGAAAATGGTTACAAAACTGTGAAGTAACCGATCGTGATCGTTGTCACGTCAGTGTGACGAAAGCTTTAAAACTCACTGATGATATGAGCAGAAAAGCTTAACAGCTATGAGCCTGACGACTTCACGGAGTCTCCCGCGTTTCTCCCAAAAGGTGCAAAAACATGTGACAGCATTTAAATACATACATGATTGACATTGTGGTTCACGTATTTTGTACAGCGTCAATGGTGTTTTCAATTTGTCAAACAGCCAAACAACTTTGGTCTTTCACATTTCAAAAAGCACAAATGAGTTTCAAATGTCTGCAACTCTTATTAAAAGAAAGGTGCATGTAAAATCTTTCATGTTTTGTCTTATTTCTTGCCAAAAATGATCAAATAACTTTAGTCTGTGGAAACACCCTCATATACATCATATGATTTGACTGCCACACACATCAGGTGTTTGTATAATGATTTCAAGCCATGCAGAACGTCTCCTCACTCCGCTCTCCCAAAAACATTGTGGGGAATGATGAGGTCAATAACATTATTCTAATGTTATTTTGGAAGATAGCTTGTTGTGTACCAGTATTCACTCAATACAAAAGCAGTGCAAAGGAACAACAAACTCGGAAATGTTTTTGTTCTGTTTGTCGAAAACAGTGAGCAAGCCCCAGGCAAAACGAAGCCACCGTCTTTCTCTTCTTTCTCATCACATTCACTCACTCACTCTCTCACTGACTCATAAGGTTACGCATTAGTGCATGAACACACACCTCGGCATTACAATGAGCTCAAGACTGATCTCGTCACTTTAATTCAACATCGACAAATGAACTGAATTAAGCTCTCGCCTTGTGTTCGTCTGAGAAAGAGCTCCATGAATGCAACATGAGGTAACCATTAATTTTACAACCTTCTAGCATCTAAAATAACTGTGCCATAAACAACTCTACATTTATTAACACTTTGCGTTCAGCTGAGCTCCTCAGAGGGACTCACGTTTATCAATATAGGTTACCACTTTGTACCAAACAGATAAAAATAATGCAAGTGCCAGGTGTATCAGGTACTGTGGAGTTAAAGGTTATTGAGCGCATTGTACCGTCTCATCCTGCAGTCTAACACACAGCTCTGTGCCTCTGGTCTCATTGGTAAGGCACTTGTTTGTCCATGAATCAAATCAAGTTAGAGGTGAACTGATGGCTTTACACATTTGTCAGATACAGCAATATGACTTTCATCACTGTGAACAGCAGTTTGAGAAACAATGTGGCAAAGGAGAGTGTACATGTCTCCTTTTAACAACAGTTGGCATTGTTTTTTTTTTTGTTTGTTTGATTTAACTGAACGCTCCAGACCCACGGAGTGATGGATGAGGGGATGGGTGGAGTGTTTTTTTTTTTTTTTAAATCTCTGCTTGATGTGTCAGCTTCTAGGCTCCCCTGGTAGAGCTCTCTCTAGGGACTGCAGGTCCTTGCAGGGCCGAGGCAGAGTGGAGGTAGTGGGGGATTCCCACTCCAGGCCAGTTTCTGGCTCTGGGGACAGCGAGAGGAGCAGTAGTGTTCCAGCGTCTGAGGAGCAGGCTGAACACAAGTCCTCAGAGGAGAAGTTCAGGCTGCCCAACTTGGCCAGCGAGTTGGACCGCTTCAGCCTGGAGGGCACAGTTAGGCCTGCTAGGCGCATGCGGGTCTCGATCTCCTGCGCCCTCTGACGCACAAGGCCAGGTTTCCCCCTTACGCTGCGCAGACTGTCGCTGCTGGAGCTGCGCGTCAGGGTGGAGCCGTGAGGCGAGGAGGTGGGTGTGAGTAACCCAGACCCCACCACTCCCAACAAGGCTTCATTGGTCAGCGGCACAACTAGTGGCTCTAAGCGGACGTGGCATGGTGTAGAAGATTTGGGGAAATCCCCAGAGAAGCTGGAGAACTCCTCTTCATCCTCAGCATGACAGGGGCTCCTTTTGGACCTTTGGCATGCGTGCACAGGCTTCAGAGATTGCAGGCTCTCTTGGGATAAAACTGAAAGTCTTTCTAGTCTCTCTGCCCGCCGGCGGACCAGCCCAGACCTCTGCAGCTGTAAAAGGGTCTCCTGTTGTTGGCCAATGTAGCAAGCCACGGCAGACTTCTCTTCCTCCAAGTCCATTCTCATCAGCTCAGGGAGAGCATCTGAGGAAGCTTCAGGTTTGCTTTCACGACTCTCCATCTTTTCTTTCAAAACATCACCATCAACCTTCGGCTCCAGTAAGTACAGTGAGTCTCCTGGCTGCTCGTCTCTGTCGAGTAGAGCTGTAGGCGTGGAGGCAGCACAGTTGGCACAGTCACACTGAGGGCCACAGGGGTGCAGCAGTACCACTGAAGACGCAGGGCCTTCAGAAGAGGTATGGGAGAGTGGGAATGAAGCACTTGGGACTTCAGGAGGACTGGGGTTAAGGCAAAGCTTAGAGATCAGGGGTGGAGAATCATCTTTCTGCTCGGACTTAAACTCCCAGGAAGGCAGTGTAGAAGCATCAGTTGAAGGAGTAATGCAGGAATTTTTTTCCTAAATAAAACAAGAAAAAAACAACATCAGAGGAATGTGGTATTTATTCAAAATGGAGTCATGCAATGAGCACAAGCTACTCTTCACTAAAATGTGGGTTTATCATGTAACCTAAACTTACATTAAGGTTACTTGGAGTGCTGAAATGGTTGTTATTGTTGGAGTTTTCATTTAAAGTTGCCAGGTCCATCCCATTGCCCTCTGTATCCACATCTTGTGTTTCTTCTCCTCCACCTCCTCCATCATCTGGTTGCATGAGTACCTCCATTTCTGCCTCCTCCTTTTGCACCTCCTCCTCATCCTCCTCCTCCACTGTGCTAAACTCCAGCCTCAGACGTAGCTCCTCCAGGGGCTCAGGTCCCCGAGAGCTTGTTTGTGCAGCAGTGCCCTCTGCTGAAGGCCCAAAATGGGAGAGCGGCAGACCTTCACGCCCATCAAAGGGCTCATCATCCAGGAGAGCATCCCGCTCCACGTCCTCGATTTCTATAAAGACCTTTTCCATGCCCAGAAGGGGTGGGCCGCGCACAGGTGTTGACGGTTCGCTGTCCAGCGCAGAGTCAGAGAGCCGCCGGAAATAGTAGTTGTTGTAGGCGGGGTCAATGTCCAATGAAACAGTTCTGCATGGGGAGGGACATGCAGCCCCTTTATCAGAGAGTGCCTCCTCACAGCAAGGAGACATCCCCGGCTCAGGAGTCAGGTGGCCTCCCTCCTCCCCTCCACAACACTGAGCCAACCCCTGCTGCCCCTCTGCCATCTCGCAGTCTGCGTCAGGATGCCACAGCTTGTTGTGACGCTGCTTACTGCGAATTTACAAATACAGCGTGCAGAAGTCAAAAAATAGCACTGATAGACTGACAACCACAAAATAAGATTGTACACATGCAAACACAAACACACACACACACACACACACACACACACACACACAAAGGACTGTACCTAGCATCCAGGATGCCCTCGTACTCAGCTAGCTGTCTCATGAAACCTGGGTTGGGTCGTGTGACGCTCCTCTTCTGCTTGACAAAGTTGTAAGCCTTCTCGAGCGACCAGCCGTACTCCTTCATGGCGTAAGCAATGACGGTGGAGGCGGACCGACTAACACCCATCTTGCAGTGAACGAGACACTTGGAGTGGTTCTTTCTATTGGGGGGTGGGGGTGGGGGTTGAAAGAATAACAGAGGATCAGAAGTTAAGAGTTTCTGCAAAACTGCTGCCTCCAAGGTCACAGTCAAAATATTTTAGGAGACCAAATTAGATTTTCTTATAAGATCTCATTCTGGAATGGATCATTGAATGCTTATATAGTTACGAATTATTACATCTAAAAAATAAAGTTAAAGCATTTTACACACACACACACACACACACACACACAAAACACATTAAGCTTAAGACTTCTACAATAATTTTCCTTTTCATTCAACGTACAGAAAGAACGCTTTGTCAAGCTTTTAGACCAGCT
>JAQLOL010000022.1:5537728-5549410 GCA_029783665.1 Naso thynnoides
TCATCAAAAAAAAAAAAAAAATTGAGAGGCCGCACTTTGGTGAAACTTGAAGACATGTGAAACTTGTCCTTCTATTTAAATCAAGAGCTGCCCCACTGCTTTTCAGACTCTACTCAGACATCCTAATTAAACAGCTTCAGCTCTACTGTCTCTTGCCCTCACCCTGCTATCAGCTTCCTTGCAAACACTAGGGCTAAAAATACATCTGGTATCAAAGCAAACAAAGACTATGATAGAAACGCCAATGATTCCACATGATTACAACCTACAGTATTCACAGCTCCTTTTCTGACAGAGAGGCAGCGAATGCCAACACATCAGTTCATATAGACCAACAGAAATATCACTAAATGAGCCATTAATGCAAGACTGAATATTAGCAACCATTAACTTGTTTTGACTGAGGTCTATTATTTCATATCAGCTGGATGTGTTCAAGAATTAATTTTGTTAAATGGCCTGAAATTACACTGACCACAAAATCTGTATCAAACATCAACATTCAAAATCATTCAACAATGGAACAGCAAATGATTTTAAATTGGTTTCAAAACTGTTCAAAACATAACCGCTAAACGAAGACGAAATTTTTAAATCTCAGAGACGGACATTGTTCCAAATATTTCAAACCCCTCTGAGAAGATAAACTTAACTCACATGCGGTTTATCTCACTCTGGGTCAACACAGCGTTCTCCACAAAATACGGTAGCATCTTCATCATGGCCTCCTGAATGGGTTCCGCAACCAGATGCATCCTGTTGTCTGGAACAAAAACTAAGGCCTCTCTGCAACGAGCAACCTCCTCTTCATCAGTCTCTACAAACAGTAAAGGAGCAAAGTGCAAGAGAAGAAGAAAGTCGACTTCAGCTCCTGGCCCACCACTTTTGATTGACAGACTGACTGACAGCCTATGCTCATCTGTGCCGTTCAGTGAAGAAGTGCCGTCTGTTTAGATGCCACACCCTCTTGTTTCCTCCTCCTCCTCCTCCCTCATCTGAGCGTCTCCGTGTGAGCCAGCGAGTCAGACTCCTGCCTGGAGGGACGTACTGCAGCCTCCACCCGCTGCCTCAGGCACACACAACTGTGCTTGTCTCCTCCGTCATTCTGTCTGTTTGGTCTGTATCACACTCTTCTACAGCACACGTATGTTCACATCCATAAAAAATGAAGAGTACATTTAACCCTTTCCCTTTGTCAAAAGCTCTTGGATGCTTTCCCATGGACACAACGTCAATCACTGACATTCATTCGCTTTTTGGCAAACTTGGGAAAAAATAGAGCACGTTACAGAGTGAATCCAGCTGAATTCAAGAGGTGTTTCTCTCTTCCGTCAGCATGAACTCTGATTCTTTACTCTCCTCATCCATCAGGAACAAAGCGAACAAAAAGTTTCCTCTACATCCAAAGCAAAACATGTCCACCTCCAGGATCTTGTGTTGCTGTCCAAGCGAAACCATCTTTCCAACACCCACTGAGAGTGCAGTTTTGTCTCTCTGTCCTCCAGGGAAAAATACAAGACCGCTTGCTCAACTGGTGGTCAAAACTACCTAATGGGATGTCTCTCTGCGCATGCTGCCTTAAGGGTCAAGAGAATCCAAGGTAGTGCCTCCAAGGGAGCTTAACACATGGGCCAAGCATTGGTGGAAAGGGCAGTGAGAACTGGCAAATTCCCAAAACTCCCAAATCTCATTATACCCAGGCTTATAAGGGTGGGATTATCTTGTCTCTCTCCTTCAAGTGGCCAGAACTGGCTGTCACTCACTCAGATGTCCCACAAACAAACAACAATGTATTAGATTAGAGAGTACAATCACAGGTCAGGGAAAACATATTTTATTGTTTGTGTCTACAGCATCTGCAACAACAGTAAATATTCTTTTTATAAACATGGAAGCAAAGTCAAATACAGGACTGACATAAATATAATTAAACAATGGCAGTCCAAAAAGAATGCTGAAATTGGGCCAATAGTTGAGTCCAGTTTAAAAATGTCCAGTGTAAAATAGGCCAAAACTTTCTTTCTGACTTTTCCTCTCACTAAGCAAACCCTGAAACTTATACAAAGAAGTGGTACGACTCCATTAATCTGGGATTTGCTGACAGACACTGACAATAGCTCTTAGACACAGATAACAAGGCAAGGGGACAATGTCTGTGACATTGGTCTCTAGCAGATACTGAACTCTGCTGTCTGACGTAAGCTCAGTCATATCCCTGTGGTAATGGACAGCCAAATATGTCAGGTGCATGCACGTACAAGTTGAGGAATCTGATTGGACACAGGAACATCCCCTGCATCAAGATCAAGCTTTAGAAGTGGAAAGCACGAACAATGGCACGTCACAGGGTAAGGTACAGTTTGCTGCTGCAGCTGTAGCCAGACGGACGGCTGAACGAGGCCAAACAAGAGCAGATGTCCTCTAAGCCACTGCTCTGAATCAGGTGTACTGGGCGGCTATGCAAGAGAAGCTGGATTACACTGAGGACTCACTAAAGAAAGGCTGCACAGAAGTAGTAACCAGGCTGCTTTATTCATTTATTCATGGTCTGAGAGTGTTTTGCACACAGCAGTACAATGAGGAAAAAAGCCAAGGCCTCCTCTTTGGCCTGCCAGTTGCATAATGCTGGAACTTTCCTCACTTACACACTTACTCTACTGAAAGGGGGTATAGAGAGAGAGGGAGGGGCAGGACAGGGAGGAACAAATGTCCTCAGGTGTCAGTGGAGACATGGAGGGCCTGAGTAGGAAACAAATGACATCATCGTGTTACTGAAGAAAGGTTAACGAAAATGAAGCGCTACAAGGTGACTGGCAAGTTTTTGGCCTAAAGTAGGAGTTTAGTTACGTAGCTCTCATTACAAGGGCATGTCGTTTAACTCTTTGAGTGATTCTGAAAGTTTGAAGTTTATAACTTTTATGATACTTCTGTCTCAGGTAACTGAAAATTGCAATTCAGAATTGTCTGGGAAAATGGATAATATCGTCTTTCGTGGAGTCATCCACTAACTCTGTCTCAAGGGCTCACCCAAAGAGGTCATATAGTGGCTAAGTCATGCCCCTTGTGGTTGACCCCATTGGACCTTATTTTAGAAAAAGCAGTCAATGAAAGAGACAAATTATTTTTGGATCCTGTTTAAATTGTACCACCAATCTCAACTATGATGTTTGTCAATTTAAAAGATAATTTTGCAAGTCATGAAATTCGCAGTCTATCACACAACTGCTAAAGTATAAGACTTCTAAAATACACATTTAGAAAGACCATACTTGTTTCGTCATGTAACTTTTGTCTTACAAAGATCTCTTACAGAACCAACTAACTCTCTGTTTGCTTAGCAGCAGCTCTCAACATGCTCTTGCTTGTGATGATTTTTACCTCCTTTGCTCCATTTTCATTGTTCTGAAGGAAAAAACAAAACTGCGCTTGCCTTGTTGGCGTTGGTGACGTATACTGTGCGAGACGAGACGAGAGATGTAGTTCACTGAGCGGTCTCACAAAAAGCTTGTTTTACTTTAATGTTTTAGGACAAAATCCGACTTTCTTGACACGAAAAGTTATCTTTTCAATTGCCAACCATCATATGTACAATTCATGGCACAAGCCAAATGGGACCAGAAAAAAATTTTGCCTCTTGGATCACCTTCTTTTTTCTTTTTTTTTTCAAAATTAAGGTCCCATGGACCGGAGGAAGAAGGGCGGGACTGAGGCACTCTATTGAGGACACATAGGCAACACTACAGGAGGGTGCCCCCTCTTACAACATAGTGAAGAAGCGTGATGCTGAGTGCTGACTTGAAATTTTGAAGTACCTGAAATAGAAATACCTCAAAAGTTTTTTTACCTCAAACTTTTTTGCATTAACACTTAAAGAGACAAACTTCGCGTTTGGGTTGGATGGTAATATGGTAACGAGGTATACTGGGGTATCCAAAAAGAGTAACGGTGAGAGTTTCATTACCGTGACGTCATAAGAAAATGCTGTGCAATGTGCATTAAGAGTGTTTGTGTGGTTAAAGTTGCCATGAAAGTGATGGCAGACCTCTTTTTAAACTTGAGATGAATCAAATAACCTGTCCACAAAGAGTAGCAAAACTATTTATAAGCGATCGTTATCAGGCATGACATTTTTGTTGTTCTGTGAATCATATTTGAAGTGCAGGAAACAGTCCAGCTGCAAATTGGTGGCCCCCTACAAGCCGTAAAATGCCATTTTTAATCTGACAGTAATATCATATACCAGGGTAAAATGTGGGGAAGGTTTTAAGGGTATTAAAAACAAGAGACCAGCCCAATCCTACTGTCCGTGCATGTAAAGAGAGCTGTATAACTCTTTTGGCTGCGATCTTATTAATTACTAAAGAGGTATTGCTTTTGCAGCAGTTTATCTTCTTATATTTCTCCTATCTATACATATTCTACATTGAAACCCAGAGGGAGTATTTTGACCTATTATGGCATTTATATGACACCCAGTCTTGACTGGTGTGCTATTTCAGGGAGAAAGTGTTGCGGTGAGTTTCACATCAGAAGCACAATCTTTCCAGCATATTTTGCTATGAAGCTAAGAATCTGCTGATCCTTCCTCTCACGCTCTGTGCTGAATCCCTCCTCCTCACTCCAAACACTGCACCCCCATATCTGCACACACATACACACATTTTTTGTCCAGTTTTGCTTCTTGCCCAACTGCGCTGTTGTACGAGGTGGTAAGATGAAATCATTCCTTGGTTCGGTGCCACCAACACCTGCACGGTGTTTATGTTGGCCTCCATCAACCCCTTGGGCTTGTCATCGTTATCAAGGTCAGTCAGGAACAGCAAGCGCAGCTACTCCCACTTGGCAATCGTATAGCTGTCTGTCAACAGATAGGTAGGTATGTAGTGAACTAGATCGGTACACCCTGATCTTAACAGAAATATGTCTGTCAAATAAATGACAACTTCATACGCCATAACATTATACAACATGAAATTACTGGCGATTTCGTTGCATAACGTGGCGTATCAGCCTTAGAAAAATGGAGACAAACTTGAGGCAAGGCATGACTCGCACTTAGAATAGAACACTCTCGTATGCATACATCGCTTAAGGACACTGCACGGTCTCTTGCATAACTACAACGTAACTGCACTCTTGGAATGATGTGTTTTATTATCTTATGGTCACAAATGTTCTATCCAAGGTAAAGTTTTCAGCAGCAAGATGTGAAAACATCGAAACAGCACAACAACAACAACAACAACAACAACAACAACAACAACAAAAAACCTAACTAAAGTCATGCATGCACATTCACATTAAAACAGAGGATTGTGTCAGAATGAATGACACATAAAGGCCGACAATCATTGTTACCCTCTTGACGAGTTGATATTACATGTGGGACTAAAAGACATGAGGGATTTTACAAAGCTTTTGTATTGATCTGCTTTGAACTAAATTTAATTTCAGCAGTAAACAATTTTATTGCAGCTGATCTGCAGATAGATGCAGCTTCTGAATTCAAGCAGCACAGTTCGTCTCACTTTTAGACGTCCAAGTGTTAAAGAACTGAACATTCAGCATTAGCAGACACCTATAGGGCAGATTCAACATAAAGGAGCAGCACCTGTGGGCATTTTTTCACATTGTAATTGTTACACAATCAGTTTTTCCGTACATTAGTCCATGCTTAGACATTATAGATTCGAATTTGGAAATTAACAGGTTTCTTTCTCAAAGAAAACTCTTAAAGCGAATATACTATATCTGAGAGACGCTTTTACATCATATCAAATCTAAACTGCACAAACTTCTGTTAATTAATAAAATCGGTGAGTCACAATGCAAGTTATCTCAATTTGCAAAAAGGTCTTGTAACTTAGAAACTGTTCCAGTGACTCCGTCACAGCGCAGAAAACTGAACAGATCAGGTTTTACTCTGAGTCTTAAGAGGCTGAAACGAGTTTAACTCCTACCTGATATCAAAATCACACGTTTGGGCTGCAACTATTTCCTTAACCAACCGCACAATACACAAGTTATGGAGGCAAATGGTTTATTGAAATTATTTACTCTATGTGTATCTTTGGTCCTGTCACACTATCAGTGATACACACACACAAACTAGAAGGAATGGACTCTCATGGTCATTTTCACAACATACTAAATACGCAGAAAAGGTAGAGTCAGTAGAATTTTCCTGAAAATAAATACATAAATAAATAAATTTTAAAAATATAGACTTAAACAAAACAGGGCGGTGCGATTAAAAATCAATACAACAATATATAGCCATATTTAGTTTTGTGATATCTGTATGGTATCATGACCCAGGTATCGTAATACGCATCATATCATGAAGTCATTGCAAAAACGCAGCCTTAAAGTTCAGTGTGGCCAGATAAAGTGCAAGAGTGCATTTAAATTCCATTTTGATGTTATGGCAGCTACATTAGTGTGTTTAGTAATTTGCCAATAATTTTTTCTCATAAATGGGAAAGGAAATTTTGGATTTAACTGTTTTGACTCAATTCTTCCGCTGAATTATCAGTGTAATGTAATGAAATGTATTAAGGCCACTGAGATCGTACAAAGCAACTTGTATTTTAGCTCTGTTTTTACATTTTTGAACTATGTGGAATATTGCAATATATCGCAATGTGCATCGTATCGTAATGTATCATGATATAATCGTATCCTGACCCATGTATCGTGATGCGAACCATATTGTGAAGTTCTTGCCAATACCCAGTCCTAATACACAATTAATCCTGCTGAATCATCACTTATGGAACCCTAGACATGTGTGGTGGTGACTGTGTCTGCAGAGCCGCGCCCTCTGCCTGTATTTTGATGTTTTGGTTTAATCGGGACTTTTCGGGGCCGTTAGTGGGTGAATTTTCCCCAGCAAATGATTGCACACAGGTGTGATTGTGAGAGGATAAATGGGGCTGGTAAGGAAATCGTTAATTCTGACATAGCAGCGGAGAAAAGGAAATGTAGCCCTAGTGAGGCGAAACGGCAAGTGTATAAAGCTCCTTCCAGAACGAGAGCAAATCTCAGTTTGGTTTTCACCCGCTTTCGAGCACTGCGGAGAGGCTGAGGATGAAGAGCGATGTGGACTTGGCCTGTTTTCTGTTGGAAAGGTAACTGTTAGGTGCCAAACACTGGCAGTTAGCTTGTGTTAGCCTGCTAAATTATCAACTTTTCCATTAAAATAAATGCAAATATTCCTGTGTTGCTTGCTGTGTAAGTACAAGCAGTATTCATACACACTAAGATACTTCTTGAATGTTGTGTATACAAGCAGCAACAAACAGTGCTACTGGCTCTACCTTTATCACAGCTGACAGAGAAATAAGAAATATTATGACTTCTTTCATTTATCCTTGCAGATAGAAAAATTAATGTTTTATTTCTATGCTCAATTGACTGAAATGATTGCTGTCTTCCCTGAGTTTGCAGGTTAAAAAAAATTTCCTGTGAGGTGCTGCTTCATTAATTTTTGTCTTTTTAGCTTATTGTCACACAGGTTGCAGCACAGCAATCCTTAGTTATTTTGTTGGGACACTAAGAACCTAATGTTTTCACTTAACTTTGTAGTTGTTTTATTCAGTAAAAGACTAAAAAAGTACAATGATTGTGCACAGCTCAGGAGCAAACTCACAGATCTACTTGCCGATAAAAATGCTGACACACACCTCATCATATTTTATGACAGACTATTGAGAATAACACAGTTTTGCAGTAGGTTATTAGGCATTGATGACTCTGCCTCTGAGACAGACAGACAGGTGTTTTATTACACTGACGCTTAGCTGTCTTCACATGTTGATGCCAGCATGTCTGCCACCACTCAAGATTTCACTAAATGACTCAAAGACAGATGCAGCCAATCAGTCAACAGCACCTGTGTATAAAATTTGACCTGCTGAGCCATGTACCATGCAACAGAAGGGCTAAATTCAGCTTAGTGTAAACTTACCTTTGATTTATTCGCCGTTCATCTTCACTCCCGAAATCCTGCAAAAATAGATAAGGAAAAAAATTAAGACCATTTCTAACCAAAACCATTTTGGCATTAATTACAAACATTTCAAGACTGCTACTTAAACAGAAGCCTCAGGCTTGTATACATTAGAGTCCATATGTTATGAGACAAGATAACCCACGGGGTTTACAAGAAATCCAAACAGTAAAGCCCAAGTTAAAATAAAGACACTAGTTATCAATAGTGGTGTGCTTTTATGGCAGGTATCACCACTTTTCCCATTAAAACCTGAGAAGTTCACTTATTCCAGACCCTCAGAGAAGTGAAGAGTTGGTTTCTATGTAGTGAAAATGGGCTCACTAATGGTTCTTCACACAGGGATTGTTGGCACATAAGGTTTGACTTTAGCACCACTCTGGCAGCACACTCCAATCAAAGTCAACCTCGTCTTTGCTCTCAGACTGCTGTCATATATGTTGCTGCGAGCGAATACCACTGTAGTTAGTGCATCAGCAGGTGTGTCCTATATGCATTTAATAGCATCCACACCACCTGGATGAGCTTATGAGATGCAATGGGAGCAGACATGACTTCAAAGTTCCTTTACATTTAAAATGAGCACAGTGGTTTAGCACCCAGATGCAGCAGATACAGATCTTCATTTTATTAAACTGCAGTCCATGTTTGATTAAGTCCTGTTTGACCAGTTTGGAGTAAAATCTAAATCAGTTTAGTCTGATTCACTTGCATAATAAAAAAACACTTTAAATCCAACAATACCTTCATGTCCCCACAAGAGTTGCAAAGATTAACCAGATAATCAATTAATCGATCCAACAGGAAATTAACTGCAAACTATTCTAATAATCGATTAATCATTTCAGTCATTTTTCAAACAAGAGTACAAAGAATTGCCAGTTCAGCCTCTTAAATGTGAAAAATTACTGCTTTTCTGTGTCATTCGTGAGAAAAAATGAGGAGGCTCTGTCTTTTGGGCTGTTTTTTGGACAAATTTGGATGAAATTTAAAGACGTCAAATTAAGATGAGCATTCTTCCCACTTTTTTGACATTGGATAGAATAAATGATTAATCAATGAATCGTGAAAATAATCCTCAGATTAATCGATAATGAAAATAATCATTAGTTGCAGCCTTTGTTCCCACATACAAGAACAAAATTAAAGGTATGTAAATTGATGCTAACTCAGACTGTTTAAAAAACTACTGAAAAGTTCAGAAGAAATGTTTTTGACTGTCAGGGAAACTCTTTAGTCAATGCAGTACAGCTGCAGTCGAGGGTACTTGGGAGGGGAAAAAATAATTCTATGGTACGCAGAATATCACTGGATGCAAGAAAATCATCCTGCAAGGGGAATATACAACACAGCATCACTAACTTTACCTTACTGAGCATCAGTCGAAATAATCTCACACTTTATCTGCATCATGGCAGCATCTATTGTGCCTGTTTACCTCTTAGTCTCTCTCTTTCCTTCACTACAGAAGTACTCCAATACCCCACCCACCCCTCATGAGTGGATGACATCATAGCTGCAGCAGCTTCCTGCCAGCTTTATCTGTCACACCTCACCACCATGCTGGACGATAGCAACGGCTTCAGCGAGACACTAAAACACAGCGACCAAACCCTGTCAAACCAACAGAACAAATTCCTCTGAGAGGCCAAATATATTTGCAATAACTAACAACTATATTAAAATTTAGAGTTTGAGATTTGCTGTGAAAAACAAGATGTTTTTGCTTTACTTCATGTCATTTAAATCCATTAACTCAAACACTGATGGCTGTAAATAAACCCAGCTATACATGTCATGTCAGTTCATCTGGTTTGGTCATTCAGGGCAGAATAAGGTGAGGGGTGCTGTTTATGGCTGGTAATTAGCGCCCTCTACCGGCAAAGAAAAATTAAGGAAATATTTCAACATGAAAAGCTAGGGAAGTTATCCTTGAATGGTTTTTGTTTTGTGGCAAAGATAATCGCTTTTTCGCGCTCAGTGCCCAGAAAAAGGGCCCCAAACAGTCACTCTCCTCTGTTATATATATATAGTCTTAGTGTCTTAGTTTTTTTTCAACATGGCTCTTACCCAGTATGGGAATCTTTCCTTTACTTAATGGAGGGACCTACAGATCAGCACAATGGAAACTGACATAGACATGTCCTCTGTGCCGATGACTATCTGTAATTTGTTGTCTGCTAAAGAAAAGATGGGTCGATCGAGCCACCAGAGTAAAACACCCAATCAAATTACACGTTAATATTCGAATAATGTGAATTTATCAGCATATGGACTACGGCAGTGTCATGAGTGTCCCGTTATCGTTATGCTGATAAAGTGTCAGTTACATTTTCCTGACGTTAAATAAAAATATGGTATCTTCAATGTCAGTCACATCACTGGGCGCTAACGTTAGCGAACGTTACAGCTTATATCATTCATAATGCACTTGTCACACTCAGTTAATGCTCGCTCTTAAAATGTAACGTAACGTTACACCACATTTGAAAGGTTTGAATAATTTTTTATAAGTAATTACATTTAAAAAATATATAAAAATGTATCAGCAACACTGGCATATGTGGTAACCGGTGTTCACCGGCAATATCTGGTTAGCGTTGACATTATTCCTGAAGACGTTTGCTAGCTGCAGTTAGCCGAACACCTAGCTAGCAAAACGCATTAACTAACGGTGCTAATGTAACGTTAGCCTCAATCAGTGGGCCTTTCTCCAGCAACATCCCCCACATCCTCTGCCTTTCAATCAACACCTCTCTACGGCAGAGCGCCGTTTTTATTCACCCAGGAACCAAACTGACCTCCCCGGCAGCTGTAGTTGCTGTGCTGGCGGTGGATGCGGCGCTCGGGGTCGGGGACCGCTGCAAAGTAACCAACGCCATGGCTGGAAGCTGAAGATGCACCGGCCGGCCGCTGGGCCTGGTGAGCTACTAGCTGCTGGGCTAACGATGTACACAACTGATGGATGGACGGATGGATGGAGGGAGAGCAGCCCTAATATCCTGCATGCAGGGCTGTGTGTGCAGGAAGTGCTGCCTTCAAGGCCCCGTCCAGCCTGATGGGACTTTCCTCCTGTAATTATATAGTAGTAAAATAATAAATACTGAGCGGCGACAATTAAATGGCAAGTCAGCTTGCTTTGTAAAGGACTTTGAGGCCATTAACACAAATAGTAAAGCAAAACCCATACACACACTATTTGACAAGTAAAATAAGAGCAGAATTAGGCTACAGCTATAAAACGTTACAGGAAATGCAATAAAGAAAATTTCAATTTTGAAAATAAACTTACATACAGCCGCAGTGAAATTCAAGATATGAATAAGTAAATTTGGCAAACATAAATTATTGTAATAATAATTAGTAGTAATAGTGGTAGTGGTAGTGGTAGCGGTAGTAGTAGTAATAGTGGAGTAATAGTAGACCTAGTAGCAGTGGTAATAAATCTAGAACGTTTGTGAATAAATTTTGGATAAAGTGAACTCGAATGGTTGGCAGTCTTGTGTGTGTTGGCTGCAATGTACTCATATTGAGGTTAATTGGTCATTTTATATAGTTTTGAGTGAGATCTCTGTTGTGCATCCTCAAAGCTGCTTGTGATTATTATTATTATTATTATTATTATTATTATTATTATGCCTATTATTATGCCTATTATTATGCCTATTATT
>JAQLOL010000022.1:5553447-5563518 GCA_029783665.1 Naso thynnoides
TATATATATCTGTCTTGTTGTTGACTTATCAGTCTTCTGCGAAGCACTTTGAACTGCGCTGACCTGTATGAAAAGTGCTATACCAATAAAGTTTGATTGGTTGATTAAATAATTATGATTATAATTATTTAACTTAAAAAAAATAATTACACCTAAAATTTGAAGCTTGAGAAATATCTTGTTGTTCTCTAACCTCAGCATGCGAGGATAGTGGATGACTGGGCCGGCCTCAGACCTGCTCGCAGCAGAGTCAGATTGGAGAGAGAAGCCATACAGACTGGTGCAACTACAATCGAGGTAAGCATTGAAGCCAGGCAGTTCTTTAAATATTCCTAATGGTCATTCAAGACATTTTACAATATCCTGGCTCTCAATATAGGTGATACATAACTATGGTCATGGAGGTTTCGGACTCACCATTCACAGAGGCTGTGCGCAGGAGGCAGCGAGGCTCTTCGGTCAGATCATGGAGCAGAAGGGGAAAAGTCTGAAAGCTCGCTTGTGAAAACGTGTGGTGACGACTGCTCTTTTTTAAGCAGGTTTTTCTGTGTCAGTGCCTTGTTTTCTATGCTCCTCAAAACTGTTCAACATCGAAAGCTTGTATGTATATTGATGTAACATGAAAGACACCTGTTGTTGCAAGTTCACATTTTGCAAAATTAAACAAACTAAAAATCATGTGAGGTAAATCTCTTTCTTTTTTTTTCCATAACACACTGTTTACCAAGAAATAACATGAATCTGCACATCTTTTTGAAAGATTATTTACTTTTGTATCGTACACATTTACATCCAGTGCGTTGACAAGAATCTGTGCGGACAGACACTCAATGCAGCACAATATCTGAAACACTGGCAGGTGAGACTCAACCTGCTGGACCTGAACTAGTGCATCTCTCTTTTTTTAAACAAAACTTTACTCAGTGTGTTTCTGAGCAAAGCCCCACTCCACATCACTTGTGCTACAAACAAAAGACAACAGCTAAACCAGGTATTGATACATTATTTACAGAAAGACAGAATGTAGCATCCTGTTAAATGACTATGTATGTATGTGCAGGTCGAGTGAGCAGCATGGTTTATAGACTGTAATACCACATACTCCTGTTGATCTCATTTTTTATCATCTATTACTAGGTGTAGTCAGCCGTGATAAAAATACTCTGATTTCGATATTTTAATACTTCAACATGAACTTACACACTGTTGTTCTCAGTCCAGCACTCGTTCCACTGGTGCTTTAATTCTGACATACTGTTGACTTTTCGATGTCACTGATGTTTTTATGCTATGATGAAGCATCCGCAGATTTGTAAGCCTGCTGTAAAAAAAAAAGACCACATAATGATCAAGATAAGAGGTAATGTTGTCATTATTCAGTGTCTTTTCCTCATTTCTTTGTAGGCAAAAGTAAATGCCATCAGTGTGATGTGAAATAATACTGACACAAGAAAAAAGAAACAGAATATTGAACACAAGATTAAAAAGGATGCTGACAGAAAATCAGTGACTGTGCAGTGTGTCCTTTCACTGCTCGGACAGAAGTGAATCTTTGATAAAGTAATCACATACCTCATTAAATCCAGTGGTCTGTTGATTTACCTGTTTTTCACTCCAGCTATGTGTTTTTTAGAAAGCTGTTTGCAATTAGTGCATTATGACTGCACAAAATAGCGCTCTTTATTATCTATGCATCTATACCCTTTATGCTAATAGATGCAGCTTTTTCATAGGGTTGAGAGTCATCTCTCAAACGCACACAATAGGTAGTTTTAAGGCTCTTTTAAGAGAAGGTGGCTAACATTTTGACTCTCTTTGTTCTCATTAGCTTTTCTCACGTTAGAAAAGCAGGATTTAAATACTTTGCGAAGATGTTTTTGAATTCTCACTTGTTCAAGAATATTTCACGTCATCCACCGTGTATTTTCTCAATCTTGCACGTGTGTAGTTCATCTGGTCTTTTGCAGTCATCTCGTGCAGTTTTCAGTGGCAAAACTGTGACAGCCATGGTGGTTGAAGACTATATAATAATTATATATATTATTGTGCTGCCTGGCTCTCTGAAGCCACTGTGGTGCCTAAACTGAAGAGTCTTAGGATGGGACAGGAGCTTTAATCTCATTTTCCTTGCTGTGGTCACCTCTTGGCGAGGCGTCCTCAGCCCTGGGAGCCAGAGCTGGACTGAGGGATCCTCCCGGAGCCGTGGGAAGAGGCTCGGCCTACCATCTCCTGGCCCCACTCGCGGTTGCTGGACTCTTGCAGGCCCCGGCCTGTCGTCTCTATTGGCAGTGCACAGGAGGCAATGGCAGCCAGGAGGCAGCAGCAGCAGTACACAGAGAGGGCCAGGTACACAGACGACTCCAACATCACCTGCACAATGAAGCCGGGGACGAACAATAATGATCACCTCTTTCTTGCGTTGTGATGCATTTAAATTAGAAAACTGAAAGGTGTTACCTGTGCAACAAAAGGTGTAATAAGGGCTCCAACTCGGGCCATCCCACTGCTTGTTCCCAGACCTAACGCTCTGGTCGCTGTTGGGTAAACCTGCAGAGTTTCAGAAAACACTGAAGAGGCTGCACTGACAATGGCTCATTTTCTCCTCAAATATTGATTTGATCTGAGCCATGCTTCTAAGTGTTTGCAACCAAAAACCTGCACTCTAGTTGCACATCTTACCTCTGGAGTGTACACATAAGCAGCCTGAAATCCTCCCGCTATGAAAGCTCTGGCAATGAATATCAACACCGTCATGGATGCTCTGCAACAGAGATAAGAGTTGGATGAAAAGTGGATCCACAGTTTTATTTTCCACCCTTCTCACTAGCATCAGTCTTACCTTCCAACACAACCGTAGAGTGGGATGATGCACATAGAGAAGATGAAGAAACACAAGGCCATAGTCTTCCTCCTTCCCAGTCGATCAATAGCCCAGATTGTCACCAGCAGTCCTATTTAACAATGCAGACATCCATGTTTTGTAAAATATAACATTTTGGCTTGCTTTATAGTGGAGTAATTACACAGTTGTTGTTTTTTTTGTCATGCTATTGCAAGAAAAATACAAGTGTTACTAATAATGTTTATGATGCCTCCAGTTCATTTGGTTTTGTCCGTGAGCCTGCTTGGCTCTGGCACAACCTAAATAAAATGCAACCATCATAAATGTATCTATTATCACCTCACCAAAGAGTCCTCTTGAGAAACCTTGATTGACATTATTATCATTCTGATAATTTACTCATAAGTTATTGCTGTCCTGCCCAACTAATCTTTCTGATTAACTGATCTGTCCCTGAAATCACCTGCAGTAACAACTGTAATGATTACATAATGTTTAGTATTAATTATGACAACCTTGTCAGTACCAAGAAATAACATATCAACAACAGCAAATAAGCATTTACTAGATTAATAACCAGTAAATAATTTGTTTAAAGAACTTGTATAACTGACTTAAAAAAACAACATAATAATTACTTCTAGTTAATTACCTGTTTGTATCAACGATAAAAAATGATACATCACAAAATGCAGCGTTCACAACATCATTTGTAGTTTTGTTTAGAATATAAAGTAATAATGGAACAGCGAAAAAACAAACTTGCTACCACAGGTGAGTAGAATTATTTTATGAATGATATGCACTGTGTAAAGAAAGAACACAGATAATTAACTGATATATACCTGGGAACTCAGACAGCGTGGTCCACAGCAGGTCTTTGTAGTCGTCAGAGTTCAGATATTTACACTCCAAGCTGCATCGGAGCTCCTTTTTATTGCCTTTGGACACTAGAGGGAGGTATGAAACAAGAAAACATGAGAGTTCACACCCAGCAGCCTCTGTGCTGCTCCTCTAAAAACAAGCTGGATAAATGTGTAGACCTTTATGGTTACTGACATTTTGGTTGGGCAAAGAAGAAAAGCATAGGTGTAACTCATAACAATAACAATGGATCCATTTCATTATTGCTTCAGCAGCCACATCAATGTTATTAGTCAGACCTGAGTCCTTCCTGCTAAGACATGAGTCAGGAAAGAGGTTGATTCTTTCAGTAACTCAACGAAGCATATTTTATTGGATATTTGCTCATTCAGAAAATATACACTACTACATTTATCTCCTGGGGCTTGAACACAAAAGTAACAGAAATACAATGCCTTTTTTTATCAGTGTACCAAATTAAACTGTGTGTGTGTGTCCTTGAGTGTGTGAGGGCATCTGTGGGTGCTTGGAGCAGTGACTCACTTCCACATGCACCCCCCTCCTGAAACAGCTCTGTGGTGAGCAGCACCAGGCCGTAGTAAGAGAAGGCGTTTGCAAACCTGAGGAGAAAATAAAACAGGATGAAATGGTGCTGGCTTATATGATGACGATGAACACGCAATAATGTGTCTCTGTGCATCGAGAATATAAATTTTGGGAGAGTAAGGCCAAAAAAGAAATCAGTGAGCACTGACTGAGGTTATGACTAAGCGACATTATCATTTCCTCCACTTACCAAATAAACCACAGCAGAACTGTAGTCCAGCGAAAGTGCGAAGAAAATAAGTCTTGAATCTTTCCACGATCCTCCTAATTACCAGAAAGCATAAATATGCAACATAACACAATACATTTGGAATAAATTCCAGAGAGTTTGGGTTCTGCAGAAACAGGCTGTTTACCTGTCTGGCAGCAATGAGTTTTCCCAGCGGCATCGGTGCTCCGTTCTCTGTAGCAATGCGCTTCAATGTGGCCAGAGCTTTTTCCTGGTTCCCCGTCAGCACGTCGTATCGAGCGCTCTCTGGCAGCCACTGCTCATAAAAACAGACAAGTCAGATGATGAAGATCCAATTTGTTATCCAGACAAATTGTAGAACATTTCGAGACTGATAACATCATACTCACAAAGCAAAGGAAGGCAAAGATGAAGAGGGGAATGGTAGAAAGTGCAAGCAGCCATCGCCAGCCTAGAGTTGGCATCACCAAAATGGCTAAGAGAACCTCAAACACAGTGCCCAGTGCCCAAAATATCTGCAAGGCAAAATTTAAATTACATAAAATCCTGCTGGAAAAACCGAATATTTCAGTGCTGTGAAGTTCTAGTGAGATGATAGATGAGTTCAGCTAAAGTATAAGACTGTTCATACCTCAATGAGCAAGATGCATGTAGCTCTGGACTTCATCGGCAGGAATTCAGCATACAGTGTCACCCTTATAATGAAGGATGCTTCAGTTAATCCTGACTAAAATCATTCATCACAGTGCTATTTATCAAAGAGATAAATGAGGGTTACTCACGACTGCGGGGCTCCTCCGATGCCAAAGCCCACCAGTGCACGGAGGAAGAGGATCCACCCATAAATAGGTGCAAATGCACTCATGAGGCCGTAGAACATCGTCCACAGCACACTCATCTTGAGACCCTGCGTGCACACAGGATCAACACACAACACGCTGCTGAATAAATTATGGTGACCTGTCTCCTCAGGTGAGCTGACAGTGCAGCATCTGATATCGATCATTTTCATTCACAAACCCACAGGCCAAACTTCTTATTAAGCCAAGATAAAGACTCCTACAGGAAACAGATATATAAATAATATCTATGTCAAACAGGGGCTTTTATAACAACTTACTGTCTTTCTGCCATATTTGTCAGATATGTTTCCCCAAAGAGACGAGCTGATCATCATCCCAATAAACACTGCCTGCATAAACAAAGAGAAAGAATGATAACCGGGCATGTTGTAGCAGCTTAAATGTGCAAGGGACTTGATATTATGCACAACTTGTCATGCATATTTTCAAACTGTAACCCTACTGTAGCTTTGTATTCTGGTGTGAGCCACAAGAAGTAACTGAACGTAAAATACTGATTTTATTATCTTCTCATCTAAAACAGAAATATGCTGTTTTAATTACACCTTAGTTCAGTAATATCTTTAAAACATATGCACTCCTCACAGCTTTTTTATACAATACATGCATAAAATCTAAAGTAGTTCCTCTGCTGTTTTATTTCATACCCAGAAAAGTAAATATGCTATTAATAGTCGTTCATATCAAAATATTTCAACACATTTCTGGTGACATTAAACCATTAGTGGCTCTATTGTTTCCCATATGGTTATCCACCTTCAATACAAGCACTTATTTATAAACAATCCCTTCACACTTGATCAATCACTATAAGGACAGTCATATAGCACTACAAGCAAAAGCACTTTACAGACATAAGAGGGCAATTACCGACGTAAGCAGTGCCACCTCAAGGCTGGGCAGCCTCCATTCACAGTGCAGCTGAGGGGCTAAGATGCTGAGGATCATCATCTCCATGGCATCGGCCATCTGAACAAACAAAAGTAGAAAAACACACACAATATACTTGTGTTTACTGAATGAATTCACACACATACACAGCATCTGGTGTCTTTTCAGTAAAGAGCAGTTCTCACCCAGGACAAACCAGTGAGGATCGAGAGTTTCCATTGAAATGTCCCAAAGCCGATGGCCTCTACAGCATCCTCTACCATGAACGTGTCTGAGGAATGAGCAATGTGGAAATATTTCAGTTAACAATCTCTGAACGGTGGATCAAACTTTCTACAAGGACCTGAAGTCGCACACCTGAGGTTGAAGCTGCGGCTGTTGTTACTGATGTTGTACAAACAGGTTACACCTGTGCATCATCTCATTCATTCATTGCTTTCTTGAGCCTCTATGTGGCTTTGGATGATGGTTTCAAAGTAAAGGCAACGGCTTGAAACAGCACAAACAACTCTAAAGAGACTGTTCTCCTACACTTTTGTGATTGAAAGTTCATTTTTTGACCTTGGAAATGCATGTAAAACTTATCACTCGACTGAAATCGTGTTTTGAAAGTTTAGGGACAAGGTTAAAGAAGAAGCGTGTGTGTGCAAACTGGGCCCTGCCATACTGTACCATCCGTTGGATTCGCAAACTCCCGAGGAACTGGAGCTCTGTCTGCAAGTGCCACAGACTCCAGGTCCGTCTGCTCCGCGATCTTGACCACCTGTTCTCGATTCTCCACATCATCCTCGGAGCGTGTGCTCTCACCTGTGCGACGGAAGCGGACAACACTGCAAAAAAATAGATAATTGATAATAAGTCTTTGAAAACTCCCAAAAGGATTAACATTTGTACAATATGTTTATTCAGGGGAGTTTCTGAAGACCAGCGTAGGGAAAAAAGCTGAGTGCAGATGAGCGTAAGAGGCGGTTGCCTAGGTGATTTGGTGCTTTTTTTGGGCTGCAATTTTAGAAATGGGTTTTAATGTGATCCCTTGGGTGAACCATGTCAAGTCAACTGATAGCTCTGCCAACTGCTCTTTAGTGCTTGGCAAGCTTTCAAAACCTAAACACCAGATATATGCATGCTTTTACTGACAGGGGGTCTAATCTTCTCCCACATGTGGTGTAGCTAATAGATATTCATTGAGTATGAAACACTATAGGAGAACTGGAAGAGTGCAAGTGATGTTTTAATCACTGTAATTACATAACATAGCCCACTTGCAATGGTACATAGCCTATTGGTGCTGCAGAAGAGTTTGTAACCACTATAATTTTCATTGGAAAGTGTCTGAAACCAAATAAATATACAGCAATATTGAAACATCCTCTTGAATTTTTTTTCTTTTCTTGGCTGACATATGTATGTCTTTATTCAAAATCCGTCATTTTTACTGTTAGGTTAAAATCTATGTGCCATTATTTTTACGTGTAAGAAGACTATATATGCCTGCTTTGCTGTTTTATCTTGGAGAGATGTTCCTCATGACGGTAAGGCTAGATTATAAACGTCAACCTTTAGCTTAATCTAGGTAATGCAGTGTTAAAATACGAACATTAGTGACTGAGTCCTGACTGCAAACACAATTACAAAAAAACTAATCATCTCGGAAATCACAGCAAACCTGCTTCTAATGAATAAATAAAACCAAAATAATCTTCTTTGGAAAATGCTAGCCTACTTCTGTAAACACAATGAGGCGCCTGAATATGCTAACTTGTTTTTATCGTTTCCCTTAATGTCCGAGAGTTTATGAGCAACATAAGTGGATACACGTTTTTTTTAAAATGACTTTGTTTTTAATGAATGTCAGGCCATTTGTGTTCCGGCGAGCTAATCAAACAAACACGATGCGAAGCTGTCAGAGGACGACGCGTCGGCCGAACATGCGCGTCACGGTGGAAAACAAACCGAATAAAAACCAAAACGGGCCAATTTGCAGGTCGAATTTAACTTACGGCAGCTGTCTCAGTTGAAACAGATCATCGTCCATTTTGGTGTTTGCTGACTGGCGCTCCGTTTGGCCTCATCGCCGTTTACATTATCACGACGAGCAGCGATTTCAGCACCGAGGAGAGCGACCTGCTCCGGGTGTCCGCCGACAGCCAATGAGGAGCCGCCTCGCGCAGACACAGCACGAGACACAGAGAGAGACAGAGAGAGAGACAGAGAGAGAGAGACAGAGAGAGAGAGAGAGAGAGAGAGAGAGAGTGGATCGGATTAAAGCGCAGGAGGATCTGACACTACATGACTGCTGATTACGGTGGTGGTCCTACCCAGTACCCATGACTTCTCAACACCGTCGACTGTCTGAAGGTGGCAGCAGAAGTTAAAGCTCGGCTCGAAGGACGCAAATAAGGCCAAATGTTATTTTCAGAGAAGTTCAGCCTACAGAGCACTACAAAGGCAACCTTCAGGGAACGTTTCCTAAGAGTTCCCTAAGGTTTTTTTTTGTGACTTTCAGGGAACATTCTAGGAACGTTCTCCAAACGTTATTTTTTACAACAACCTTTCGAGAACTTTAAGGGAACATTCCCTGTAGGTTATCTGAGGGTATTTTATGTAACCTTTAGGGAACGTTCCCCAATTCTCTGAAGGTTATTTTTGCTATCCCTCAGAGAACCTTCGCGCAACGTTAGTTTTCGACCAGAAATACTGTTCTGCAAACGTTCCCTGAATGTTCAGTTTTGGTCGCGCAACGATAGGAAAACAACGTAGGCGGAACGTCAAGAAAACTTTCTAAAATTACCGCCAGGGAACGTTCCCGAGGGGGTCAAGTAAACGTTCCCCTAATCTTCAGGCAACTTTCCCGGAACGTTCAATTGTTTGCTGGGATGTAGGCTAGGCTACACCTTCAGTCAGTCATGTTAGCCTATGGGATCCATAACCAGATCTGGGATTCTAAAATAAATTAAAACCAGTAACTTAAATAAACTACTATGATGTAAATATGAGACATCAAATAGGTTAAAACAGCAGATTAATTTAACGTAACAATTAAAATAAGGAACTGCAAACTTAAAATAAGATGCTGTCAGAATAAATCAAAGCTACAACTTTGAAAACATGACAATATAGACTGTGTTGTTTTCTATCTTTATTTGTAAATATCAGGAAACGGGCTACTTGAAGTGCGTAAACACACTGAAACAAATCAAAGAGGAACAAAAAAAGGTAAATATTTCATGAATTAGGCGACACTTAAGTAGACTAAGTCATTAAAAAAACTACAACTGTAGATTCCTGGCTGAGAACAATGAAGGGATCACAAAGCCTATTGACCAGTAATGCAGATACAAGAAGATCAAAACAGGCAAATGTTAGCATAAACAGCACATCGAAAAGTAAATCACTTAACATTATGAAAAAAGTAAAGGTCAGCAAAACAATTATGTTGTTTCAGACCCGAGTTTAAAGAAGCAACAATCAATTTTATTCCTGTTTGCTTGAAAAAACTGTGGATAGTGACGCCAGAAATGTGTGCAATAAACATTTTCATTGTAGACTGTCGGCTACCCCAAGTCCCCTGGATCAAACAGTATCTGACAAACCCTACTTCCATCAGGATCTTCATCTCCGACCATGTTTTTTCACACTTAGGTGGCCTTAAATTTATTTTGCTCTGTAACTATAGCATTCCAAAAATACCACTTAAACTTTCCAGTTTTCATTAACAGGTTCTTTTGGCATGGGCACTGATTTACAAGCACAGTTTTTCTCCCACAGAGATGCTTTATTTGGAACAGTTGTAACAATATATACAAGAACAAGTC
>JAQLOL010000022.1:5563618-5596034 GCA_029783665.1 Naso thynnoides
AACAATATATACAAGAACAAGTCGTTGTTCTATGAAAAATGGTTTAACAATGGTATTATACTTGTGAGTCAGTTGATTAAAGAGGATGGATTACTGTAGAACTATTCAAAATTTCTCACCAGGTTAGGTAAGATTTGTGCATATTATTCAGGAAAGTCGATGCCTCTGTACCCCGGTCAGTTTTACCTCCTGACGCAACACAATCCCCTTTAGGTAAAGTGTATTTTTCCTTTAATTGAGGTATGAATCCCAGAGTAAGAGCGCTGTTTCAGGATAGTAAGGTTTCCACTCCTCCAGCACTCCTCCTTCCACTCCAACAGTATATTGGAGTAATTTTGTGAGTAATATTGACTGGAGAAAAGTCTGGTTCCTACCACAAAAGTTTCTGTTGACAAATATGGTCCAAGAAGTTTAATTGAAGTTGATTCATAGATTTTATCCAGTGAGGCCTGTGCCCATTTATTTTATTCCCGTCAGTTTACATACGATCTGTGGGAATATAATAACGAGCTTATAGTTGACAACATTCTCTCAGATTTTACTCCGTACTTCAGAAATGTTATTTTTTGTTTTCGTAATCTTAGTTACAAAAATGGTGATGCTTTTTTCGTGCTAACTTAATTTTATTGTTTGCAAAATTTCACATCCATGAGTGTACTTTACCAAGAAAAAGCCAGAATTTATTGTTTTTAGAAAGGAAATGGAGCAATATATCAGGACAATTTCTTCAATTGACAACAAAAAAGCAACTTAGACTGTAAACATAACATTTTCAGTGTGTTCTTATAGATTCTTAATGTTCTTGCTTTATTTCATTTTGTTTTATTTTATTTTGTGTTGGTTTTGTCTCATCTTGATGTCTGTTAATTTGTCTGTGTAGGTTTGTGTGTTTATGTATGCTTGTAAAAAATTCTCAAACCTTGAATAAAGTTTAATGAAGGGGGGGGAGCCCAAGTCTCACGAAAGATCTCGCGAGAGTGACCATTTAAACCGTAACCCGATTTTTAAACGTTAATCAAGTTTTGTCCCTGACCCTAACCACAGCGCGGTCACATCACAAAACACAAATAGGCTATTTTGTCCACATGTCGCAAGTAACACACAACGGGTGAGCTGGACAAACTACGTTTATTTTCTTGTTTTAACCATTTTGGTGGTCGGAATGTAAACCGTGGACAAATTGGTACGCCAGTCCGTGGGTCCGTCCTGAAACACGTCACCAAATACTGGAGTTCCGCGATGAGAGCAGGATGTTGTGGTGCAGACCAGAAAGCTCTGATAAGCTTATTGGGGAGTTCCTTGGCACTGGACCTTTAGTCAGGTAAAACCTCCGGCTGGCAAACAACAACTAAAGCTTATTGTGAGTGCACTAGGGCAGAGGTAATGCGGGTCACGACGTCGCCCTACGGTAGACCCAAAAGTGTAACATTAACATGCGCAGACAGGAGGGCACACAGACCGGTTTAACGATAAGTTATAGCTAACTTAACGTGACCTGCCACCAAAGATAGGTGAAAATTAGAATATTAAGTTGTATTTTACGATAACAGCTTGAGTCTTGAGTTATGGGGGCGACTTAGTTCGCCGAGGGCAGCCTAACCTCGGTGTTGTTGGTAAGTTAGCCGGAGCGCTAAAGCTAGCCCTGCTACTGTATGCTAATAATAATGTGAGCTGCTTCGTGTTGACACAGTGTGATGGGGGTGGTTAAAGGCGTCACTAACTAACTTAGGCAAAGTCACACAGAGGTTGTAAAATAGAGCTAGCATGATAGCTAACTTAACATTAGCATTTTCAAGCTTACAAACTTGTTCAGGGTTGCACCGACAGACAAAGATAATTAGAAAGAGCGTTTGCTTGATCTAAACTCGCAGGTCTGTTTTACCCTGGGAAACACCGCACAAAGATCACTGGTTCGCGTTATTAATGCATTTACTTTGCATCACCCGACGCATTGTTTTGTCTGCGTCTTAAGATGTTAGAGCATGCGATTAGCTACGACAGAAAGACATCATGATGCAACCCCCCACCAACGCTACATGCTTCTCTGCTAAAGACAAAAGTTTTTATGTGTGTTGCTCGGATACATTGTACCTACTCCTTACTGTTGTGTAGCTTACCTGCGATTTTGCTGACAGTCATAGTACACTTTTTTCTGTCAGACATTTGGGGGAAAAAAAACAAGCATACAAAAACAAAAAAGTAAGTCCAATAAAATAGTTACACACCAAGTCAATAAGTTCCTGCAGGCTTAAAATCATGAAATTATTTTGTGTTATAATGCTCAAATACAGGTGTAGAGAAAAAAACAATTGAAAGTTTCATGGGTGTGTGTATTTATAGTTACTGCCTTGCCTTCCTGCCTTCCCTGTTGTTTTTAGCTGTTTTTTCTCTTGTCCTCCCCTCTATTCATTGTTATCCATTGCGTGTCGTTATCATTATGTTGTCGTTTTAGAAATAAGATGATCAAAAACTGGGGTGTCATCGGTGGGATAGCTGCTGCGATTGCAGCTGGAGTTTACGTTTTGTGGGGCCCAATTACAGAGAGAAAGAAGAGGAAGAGAGGTAAGAATCTGTATAATAATGTAATACAGAGATTATAAGTTGGGCACTGGTTGTTAAGCAGTAACTTACTATGACTTGTGTTTTCCTTCAGGTATGGTTCCTGGCCTGGTGAACTTAGGGAACACCTGCTTCCTGAACTCTTTGCTACAGGGTTTGGCAGCTTGTCCGTCCTTCATCAGATGGCTGGAGAAGTTTACAGGTTCGCCCGTGATACAGTCATGTAAAGACAACCGGCTGTCCGTGACCCTGCTTCAGCTTCTCAAAGGTAGACAAAACCAGTCTATGATATCGTAGTCACTAGCCTGTAGTGGACGTGCAGTGTTTCTTCGTATTTTTGACAAGGATGATGTCTCTGCCTCTGCACTGCCAGCTCTCTCCAGTGACGAGCCTGGGGAGGAGGATGTACTTGATGCCGGATGCCTCCTGGATGTTCTCAGACTGTACCGATGGCACATCAGTTCATTTGAGGAGCAGGTTAATCATTAATGTTTCTCATTAGTACTTGTTATATTCTTCTGTGTAATATATGGTGTGGTACTAAGTTATAAGTTGTTTGTTTGTGTTGTTTCATCCCCTCTCAGGATGCACATGAACTTTTTCACGTCCTTACATCTTCTCTTGAGGAGGAGCGGGATCGTCAGCCCAAAGTCACTCACTTTTTCGACATGCAGTCCCTGGAGGCAAGTTTGCATCTTCCTGCTGCCTTTTTCCTAAATAACACACAAATATCTCTCGCATTTTAAAGCGTCTAGCATGCTTGAAAGTTAAATTTAGCACCTTGGAGCACATTTGTAGTCTGAAAGAAAGTTTTTGCACCATTTCAACCCAAACTCTGCTTCCCGCCGCTTTTCAAATCTCAAAATGTTATTGTAGAAGTGTGAAAAAAGCCAAATCTTGCACTTGACTCACATGAATCCTGTTGTGTGTGTTTGTTTCATGCCAGAGTTCTCCTGATCAAGAAGATAAAACTATGACCTGCAGAAGTCGAGGTAGAGGGCGAAAGAAATGATGATACCTTTAATATGAAACCACAAAGAAAGAATTTTCATCTGTTTTAATTTGTTGTTTTCCAGCCCCTCTGCATCCAATCCCAAGTCCTTGGAAGTTTCAGCATCCTTTTCATGGTCGTTTAACAAGCAACATGTCATGCAAGCGCTGCGAACAACAAGTGAGTCTGTTTGTTTGATATTTACCAGAAAGTGAATAGCAAGTTGTTCTTTGTTATTTGATTTTTTTTTTTTAACTTTTTGGAGGGGATTTATTCCTCTGCTTTGCTTTTGTTTAGAGTCCGGTGCGCTATGACTCATTTGAGAGCCTCTCCCTGTCCATTCCTTTACCTCAGTGGGTAAGCAAAAGCCATGAATATGAAAAGCTATTATAGTACCACTGCTTCATGTACCAATTTGTTGCTCTGTTTGTCTTGACTTGTTCTACGTATGTTTTCAGGGTCGACCTATGTCTTTAGATCAGTGTCTCCAGCATTTCATCTCCTCAGAAACCATCAAAGAAGTGGAGTGCGAAAACTGCACCAAGGTTCAATCACTGCAGCATCAGTTTCTCACCTTATTTGGGTGATATGTAATTCATTGAAAACAAAATGAAGACAGGAAATGTTTGATTACATTCATGTTATTTTACACCAGACAGACCCTTTTTACAAAAAACAAACAAACAAATAAAAAAACTCATTTTGTCCCATTATTCTTTTGGATGAATTTCTCCTCAGCTTCAACAAGGGACCACAGGAAAAGGGCAAGTTCTGGAAAGCCAGAGAACAACATTTGTCAAACAGCTAAAACTGGGAAAGGTAACCGTCACTATGAGCTGAACATTAATATTCAAATATGCTCTGAATCGTAAGCACTTTTTTGTCCCTTCAGTAAGATTTTCTCGGAAATTTTCCTCCTTCTTCTAGCTCCCCCAGTGCCTCTGCATCCATTTACAAAGACTGACGTGGTCCAGTGAAGGAACGCCCCTTAAAAGACAGGAGCATGTGCAGTTCACAGAGTATCTATCAATGGACCGCTATAAACACAATGCTGCCACGCAGAGAAGTCAGCGGGTCAGATGCACTCCAAGTCCCATAAGGGCAGAAAATTCAGGAGATTCCACAGAAAAGCCAACTACTAATGGCACTGGTGTGTTGGAATTTTCATCTCTGTCACGTCCTGTTGTTTCCAATTCAGTTGGTTTTTTTCTAATGACATGTTTGCTGTATTTTGTTTCCCAGAAGCAGAACATCCAAACAACAACAACAAACCTTTTTCTAATGGAACCTGTTCGTCTGCATTTCTTCGATCTCCTGGTGTGAACACACAGCTCAGCCTCACATATGACTACAGGTGAATTTTAAAATTTCAATTTCACTTTTGTTTATTTACAAAGAGACAGTGCAAATTAAAACAACACAAGGTAAAAACTGGGACTGCACAAGTAATCGAAACTAAATCAAAATTGCAGTATGACCCACTGCAGTTTTTAAATCGCCGGGGGAGCAAACAAATATAGAACAACACAGCAAAAAAAGCAGGGATATAGATATAGATAACGTCAGGGAGAGTCGTCATGAAAGATTCTGTACTACAGGCACAAGTTTGCATTTTGTGAAGTCATCCCAACTTAAAATCTGATGTTTGTATGTGAATATCAAGAAGCAACAATTCAGAGAGCATATGCGGAAAGAGCTTTTCAGTGTTGTGATAGTTATCAAAAGTCTTTTCAGACATGGAATACATAACATTACTGTCATTTCCTTCCAGTTCGACGGAGTACCTTTTCCAGCTCACAGCTGTGCTGGTTCACCACGGCGACATGCACTCAGGACATTTTGTCACGTACCGCCGCAGCCCTTCGTCACCTCACAGCTCCTCAGCCTTCAGCTCCCAGTGGCTTTGGGTGTCGGACGACTCGGTGCGAAAAGCCAGCCTGCACGAGGTGCTGTCTTCCAACGCCTACATGCTTTTCTATGAGAGGGTGCGAAGACTGAACCTCGCTCTGCGCTCCGAGGATTCTTACAGCCTCACAGCTTGATCGACTTCTGCCTTTCCGGTCAGACTGTCACAGCTGTATGTGCCAGTTACAACGCTGTTACCGACAAGTGGAGTATGAGACCAGAGAATTACACTAGAGGTAATTTTGCATTATGGGTCACGGAACATGTTGAGGGCAGTCATAGGACATTTTGTGATATTACATCCATGAGTGGACACTTTGTCTGATCCAGAGTAGGAAGCTCTCAATCCCAAAGATTAAGGACCAGCAGGATTTTTAATCTTGTAATTACTTTTCTTTGACAGATGTAACAATTTCTGTAATGGTACCATTTAGTTTCAGTGGGACAAAAAAATGGCAACACCTGATAATACAGTGCACTTGAAGATAAAAGCCGTGCGATACGTTGTTCATATGACGTTCAGTTCTGTGGCACTTTTATGATGCTGTTGATTTTATGTCAAATTCGAAGGTGTCTCTGTTTATTTGTCCACTGCCTACACATTAGCACACAGTAACTAATTAGGAATTCTTGGAGCTGTTACTTAGAGGTGGTTACATTTTATAAAACGTCAAATAGGTAGAATTTTCCTGAACTCTGGTTCTTCATCGTCTAATCTGAATTGCCTAATCATTCCCAGAGGCTTGTGTGCTGTAGGCTGTGTTAAAGAGATAATGTTTCAATAGTTCATAAGCAACTGAATTTGATATTTTTTCTCTTTATAATAATCCTGACACTGTCATGATTTGCAGAGCTGCACAGTTGAGGTCGGAGTGCCATGTTGTGAGGCCATGTGTGCTACAACTAATGTGAACATACGGTATGTTGCATCAGAGCCATTTGGCGTGGTGTTGACGTGTAACGGTTTAACAGACTATGAATGATCTGCTCTCAGTTAACAAAGCCACAGTGTGACTGCAGGTTTTTAAACTCTGTATAACTAAAAACTGCCATTTTGCTCCTACCAAACCAGCTGCGTCACTATGAGAAATTTGGCCTGGTGCAAAACTTCTTGTTAATGTTTGCGATTTGCACTATTGTATATTCATGTGAGATTGTGTGTATTTGTGTGTGTGCAATCTGTAACAGTGATTGTTTTCAGGTATATAAAAAAAAGTACACTTTACTGTTGTGTTTTATTTTTTGGATTAGTATAGTTATGTTTCCATTGAGACAGAGATTTGAGGTAAAACATGTCTTTCCATTTTTTTTTTTGTAAGCTGACCATGCATGCAGTCTTCATTGAAGGGTTTTAAACAAAACTCTCTGAGATAAGCAGTGCATGCTTCATAAGTCTAAATACATAAATAGAGCTGAACAATACTTAGTTCAAAATGCAAAGACTGAAAAAAAATCTTTGGTTAGACAGAGTTTATAAGCTTATAAAGGCGTTAAGATGGGGTTTCAAACTCAAGTGAAGCAAGTAAACGTACCTTAAGTTAATGGTTCAGTGTGTGGGATTTAGTGGCACCTGGAAGTGAGGACCCTCCCCTTCCAAGCAAATTCTAAATCCCTTTTTAGTGCCAGTGTTTGGTTTGTCCTTTCTGGGCTACTGTAGAGATGCAACATGGTGGACCCACTTCCTCTGTAGCTGTAAGAGGCTCAATCTAAGGTGATGAAAACATGTTGTTTTCGTGTGATTATACACAAATAAAAAGCAATTCTACACACTGGACCTAGCAGCTTTTTCCTTTTGGTCAGTGAATGATGGCTGATGCTCAAAGACAACAATGTTTACCATTCACAGATAACTGAAAACAACCAAAGGTTTATTTAAGTTGTGGTAGCTAACAAGGTAACGTTAGCCATAGCATGAGACTTGTGTGGAAGCAACTCCACCGTGGCTGTTTGCTCTGGTTTGTGTTTTATTTCATTTGTCGCTCTCTCTTTAAAGTCCAGTTTGAACTGAGACAAAACAGTTGCAGGGAAAGTTGCAGCGAAGTGAACTGGTCCGTCTCAGCTCGAGCTTCAGCCGAGTGACCGTGTCACTTGCAGACACTCTGTTGTCCGCAGAAGCGAGTCAGAGCGTGAGGCATGAACAGCTAATCAGCTTGTACCGACATTGCCTGTCCCTAAGAGGTGCAGCTTAGACTGGCCAATCAGCACAGAGAGTACAGAGAGCCTCACTGATTGGGCAAATAGAAAGGGAGCGATAGGATTTTTATAATTCCTGAATACAGATGCATGGGAAAACACAGAGATCTTGTGACACACTCAGACAATGTCATTAATAGCTGTCTATGGCTATTATGACATTTTTTCCAAAAAAAAAAAGCAACACAAACAGTTGAAGATATTTACCCCAAAGTTTCCAACTGCAGCTTTAATAAATCAGCTGACAGCGTCCCATCTTTTCAAACCATGTCTGAGCAAACACACGGCCCCTTGACCACAATAAGAAAGTAATATTTTACAAATATGTACATCGTCTTTGGAACAATACACAACTCCCCTTCTAATACAGCACATGTTAAAGGCTCAACAGTAACAAAACAAGCTAACTCCAGCCTGTAGGGTCTGAAGTCAGTGAGAACCTCTTTGTGAGGAATGAAAGTAGCTGAGGTTGTAGTCTGGACTTGAGTCAGATGTTCGCCGTAAAACTGTAAAATGTGCTCCTTCCTCAGAGTCCCAGCTCACAGTCCTCACTTGTTTAACCTTGTGCTTTCATTTTCCTCAGATTCAGCTGAGACTCACATTTGGGATTTGGGATTTTTGTCCGTGTGTCCAAGGACAGCAAAGGACTTGCCCTCCAAGTCAGCTTAAACTGGGGCTTCTTGGCCTGATGCTGCATGGGCAGTGAACCCATTTGCTCCATTAATCGTCCACATTTGTTCATTTTTTTCTGTCCGGTAGGATGCGTCTAAAAGTGAGGTTAATACGTGGTTGTAAAATCTTCTTGCGAACAGGGAGGCTGTGGTACCAGAAGGTGTTGGTCGGTGAGTTCATGAGGAGCAGGCTTCCATGAGCGAGCTCTAGCTTCACAGGTTCAATCTGACGCTGCATCTGTTTTCCCCGAGCGTCTCTGTGCCGGAATATAAAGTCTCGAGCAGCTCCCAAAGAGACAGAGGCGATGGGACAAAGGGGGTCCAGCTCCTTCTCATCATCACGATGCTCTCCCATGTGATCCTGCCCATCCTTGTACCTGGACACAGAAGAGCAAGTCAGCAAGGAGACAAATATCAAACTGTTTGAAAAGAAAAACAAATTTCTCACCTGTTTACCAGAACAAAGTTAAATGTTTGTCCTGTTGTTCTTGTGACAGCATCCCGAATATATTCCAGTGTTGGAGTCCACGTGCAGGCGAAGCGCGTCACCCCAGAATAAGTGTAGGTGAGACCTTCATCTCCATACGTTGCTTGCCTTCTTGGTATCGCGTACACCTTTCCAAACACCTGCACCTTTGCCTCTTCCCCTGAAACAAAAACGGCCACAATGGTTCAACGAGACAGCGACTTCTGCTCATAACTTGCAGAAAAATATTTGATGTTGTACCTGTCGCGTACACCACCTCCTCCTCCAGCTGTTTAAACAGGCGGTCTGCTTCCTCTTTGGAGAACAGCAGAGCATAATCACAGTCAAGTCCCTCAGCCTCTATCTTTTGCCAGGGGACAGGATGAGAGAACTCTCCTGAAACAGCATGTTCATCTTCCTCCTCTTCCTCCTTCATCCTCTCAACACTCTCCAGCTTGATCTTCTTCCGTGGATGTCGTGCGTCATCGGTGGAAGAGCTTTTGTTTTGTCCCAAAACCACAAACTTCTCCATTTTGTTGATTCTAGTGGCCCCTTTGGACAAAAGCAATAGTGACACAAGTGCCTACTGTCCTCAAGAACTTCACTAGTTCTGCCTGCCAAGCCTGCCTGGCAGGCAGAACTTGGCATAGAACCAGCAACGCCTTCACTTGTTTTCGCAGCAAGTGAAAGAGAGACCACAGGATGGATCGCGTTAAGGTAATGTATTTATATATGACAGAGAACTAAGTTATCAGCCGCTTGTATAGCAGTAATGTTCCCTGAGACCTGTTACTTCTATTTTCTAATTAGCCTGTTGAATGAAACAACTAAACACAGGATCTGATTATTATATTCTACGGTTCTTGTGTATCGTTAACGTTCTATGGGCTTCCTCAAACAGGGCAGAGTGCAATGTGGCTGTGTATGAGTTTGCACATATGCAGTAAGTATGTGCGCATGTACATATGAACCTTATACAGTCTATGATATGAACCCTCTTAAAACGGTATGTGGGATGCCAGTGCTTGTTTAGGGTTACGTGAACATACATGTATGTGTGTATGTATTGATCCCTAGTTGAATTACGTTCCCTATTTACACTTTATTTGTTGCAAGAATTGTTTACTTTTAGTGTATGTCAAACAGAGAGAGTCTGCCTGTAATTGCCCTCTCTATGTATGTATTTGTGAGAGTGTGTGTGTGAGTGTGAGTGTAGGGCGATATCATGGTTTTTATACGGTGTAAGGTCAAGGAAGGAGGGGAAAAGGGGATATTTTATGTGTACCTGTGTCACGAACTGTTTGAATGTCTTGAATGAACCTTGAATAAAGTTTTACCTTGACCTTCTGCAGGCTAACATTACACAGTCACTTGCATTAACATTACATGCTTAGGAGCAAACTAACAGCCGCAGGCATAGAATATTCCTAATTACGTCATTGTAACTGCAAAGAACAACTAAATATTTAATAAATAAATAGTCGTTTCGTCTGAGTTCGCGGGGATTCGGACCGATCACGGGCATTAATAGTAACTACTGTTACATAAAAACAACAGTATTTTCCTTAAGGGTCTCCTTTGCTGTTACAATCATCAGAGGAATCATGACACGAGACTTTAAACACTTAAAGTTCCTCATAGTCACTTTAAAGCAACGCAGCAAATCATCACATGTATAAAACCAAAAGTCTCTGGGCATTTTTGCGTGCAAAAAACATTCGAAATGATCGATTATCAAAAGAATTGGCGATTACTTTCCTGTTAGCGGTCTCTAGATTTACTCAGTTAAGCTACAGGTTTGTTTTAGCAAAGCAGAGGAACACAAGGTATTAAAAGGGATTATATATGACACAATATCAAAGAACAGAAAACGTTTCTCTCGCTTACAGATTCCCTTCCTAACCCAAACTGTAGCAAACACCGAGCTGCGGTCTTGAACAGACCCCAGCTCATTAGCATATCTCTGCTTTCGTCACTTCGCTGTGGCGCCAAATACCTTGATCTCGGTAAAAAGAGTTTTGGTTGTCCGGAGGAACTCGCCGCTGTTTTGCTCCAACATTCGCAAGTAACTGAACTTAATTAGTCCACGGCAGCTTACCGCCAGGGTGTTTTTTAGCAAAATGATTGGACAGAAAACTATTAATTCATTTTTTTCTCCTGTCTCGAAAAAGAGACTTTGTGATGGTTTAAATGAAGCCGAAGAGGACCCGGTGAGTAACATTCGCTTCAATTTGTCAGCTAACATTTACCGCATGTGTAGTTTCTAATGTGAAAATATAACGTTAGTTATAGCTTTAAACAGCACTCACTGTGTACTTGCAGGATTATTTCAAACGGGGATTTGTCGTTTCCCGCGTCATGTTCAGCGTAATCCAAGCTGCGTTCACAAGCGCCGCTGTGTTGATGTTTGTTGTTTAAAGCGGTGCGCACAGCTACCAGAGCACGAGCATGCTTGCTCTACACTGTCGACGGCTTTTAAAGCCTGTTTCACCTCCGGCTGCACGCCTCCTGCCAGCTCTGTGTTTTGCTCAATACATTAAAATATTGCAGAAGAAGCGGAAGCCCTCGGCGGCGGAGTCGGAGCCGTCCTGCCCTCCTCCTGGTGCTCTGTCCCCGGAGCAGCTCGACAGGATCGCCCGCAACAAGAGAGCTGCGCTGGAGAAACTCGCTTCCGCTCAAACACCGCCAGGGTTTGCGGAAAGCTGGAGGAAGGCGCTGTCGCTTGAGTTTGGAAAGCCTTATTTTAAACAGGTGAGAACACGAGCCATGGCACTGTGCATAATGTCTCTGTCCTTCTGTGCAGTTTGACTAACATGTAACATCTCTGCCACAGCTGATGAATTTCGTGTCTGAAGAGAGGAAACGCTGCACCGTGTACCCACCCGCTGAAGATGTCTTCACCTGGACACAGATGTGTGACATGCGGGATGTAAGTTAATAAAATAAAGTTTCCTTTACCTCACCATCGTGGTTTGAAATCTTACATATAACAGTATATTAACATCACATTATTGCTGTGCGTCCTGCAAACAGCTGTGTTTAAGGACATAAAATAGTAGTAAAAATATTTTTATTCTTGCTTTCAAATCAAATGCACGAGCCAACCAGGTCCAGAGCTTATCAGCACCAGACACTACCAACTTTTGCTGCATTCCAGAAACGTGAGAAGTCCAAAATTTCGCAGCGCCGACTTGGAAAAATGCAATGAAACACCACTTGAAGTCGGAGTTCCTACTTGTGAAGTTGGGGCAACCCGATCTACCCCGACATCACAAGTAGGAACTCCGACTTCCAAGTTTTCTGGAATGCAGCTTTTGTTCTCAGGGACCACCAGACTTGACACAAATTAAAATTTCTCATGATTGCTTCAAAGATGATTTTGGGTGGAAGTTTGACTAAAATCCCCTTTCAGATGGCACACAGTTCACAATCATGTTGCCTGACTTAAATACTGGGTGCTGATCTGCTGAACGAACTATAGGGTTGTGTTCAGGAACGGCACTGGCGTCTGACATTTTTCTGTTAAAAACATGAGCTTGCAGAGCCTTGGATGGTCAGTAACTGTTTTTTTTAAAGGAGGAAGCCAGTCACAATGCTGGAGTTAAAGGAGAAGTTCGTCTTTTGCACATTAAACCTTATGCTAAGCATATTTATGATCATGTACAATGTTCTACAGCATTATTACGATGGACGGTGCCGCTACGAGAGCTGGAGCTCATTGCTTGTCGACACTGCGAGCTGTAAACGTCTGAAACAATGAAGGTGCAGTGGCATTTTGAGTACTTCAACAGTCCGTCAAGAAAGGGAGTTTTTAAATGACAAGAATTTCAGCAAATGTTTAGTGGTATCCTCTCATGTACCGACACTAAAACACAAATTTTAACAACAGCTAATTTCCCGGGATCAGCTGTTTGTTTGTTTCCTAAAGCATTTCAAAGAGCTGTTTCCGGATTATAAGCCGCTGTTTATCTTTGTGTTTTAGTGTGGGTACATAAAGAAGAACACACTAAACACTCAGTGGAATTCTTGTCTTTAAAAACAAGTGATTATTGTGTTTCTCAATGGATTGTCGAAGCTTTTTAAATGTCCCTGCACCTCCATTGTTTTCAGTAAGCGTGACTCCAGCAATGAGCTCCAGCTCTTGTCACTGCACTGTTTGTTATAATAATGCTGTAAATATCATTATGATATGGCTCAGTGTGCAAAAAAACCCAAACTTCTCTTTCAACATCAAAATGACTGTCAGCCATCAGCCATACGTTCTTTACTTTAAGATCTGTCTCCAATTCCAGGTCAAAGTGGTGATTCTGGGCCAGGATCCGTATCACGGTCCGAACCAGGCCCATGGGTTGTGCTTTAGTGTCAAAAGACCAGTGCCTCCTCCACCCAGGTTAAAACCTTTTCTTTGTCTTTCGCTATGTTTTAAACTCTAGTGAACTACTTTAGTAACCCATTTAACTTTGAATCAGATAGTGATGTATGTGACATTCTGTATCTTTATCATTTCCAGTTTGGAGAACATGTACAAGGAACTGATGTCGGACATCGAAGGCTTTCAGCACCCTGGACACGGAGATCTGACTGGTTGGGCCAAACAAGGTATCTTTTAAAAGCAGCCTTTTTAAATGTTTACACAAGGAAGCTGCTCAGCCATCTTCTCAACGTGTGACCTCACTCGTCAGGTGTGTTGTTGCTCAATGCCGTGTTGACCGTCAAAGCCCACCAAGCCAACTCCCACAAAGACAAAGGCTGGGAGACGTTCACTGACGCCGTGGTGCAGTGGCTCAGCAACAACCGGGAAGGCCTCGTCTTCATGCTGTGGGGATCGTACGCTCAGAAGAAAGGCGCCACTATTAACAGGGTGAGTCTGCACTGTGATTTTAACACCATCGTCTTTAAAGCAAAGCTTTTATTACATTCATGCGTCTAAGCTGCGATCCCTCTGATTGCAGAAGCGCCACCACGTCCTGCAGGCTGTGCATCCTTCTCCACTGTCTGCTCATCGAGGGTTTTTTGGATGCAGGCATTTCTCAAAGGCCAACGAGCTGCTAAAGAAATCTGGAAAGTCTCCCATCGACTGGACGGCACTTTGAGTTGTTATGCATGTGAGCTTTTCTAACACGTATGTTGGTTAACTACAGACCAAAACCCAACTATAAGCTTTCCCAGTTTCCTGTTTGAGCAGTAGTATGTGCAGATTTCTTCAACAAAGAGTTCAATTTGGCAGTTAAAGCTTTTACATGTTGTGCTGTACACTGAGTTCCACAAAGGACTTTTTCCTCAAACTGTTAGATTTGTATCAACTGCACTTCGTATCATTTCAACATTGTAAATATGGGTTTTTTTGTTCGTTTTTTAATGAACTTTTTTTTTATTAAAACGTTTGTTCTATTGAAGTCTCTTAATTTGTTCAGTTCTTCTGGCAGCCATTAAACAGATACAGGATATTTAGTGCTGCCCTCCCTTGCCCCACTGCAGTTTCAGAATCAGTATGTCATCAGTTTTTGTGAATTTTAGTGCACCAAAAAGCCTCAGCTAAAGTTTAAAAACTTGGTAATAAATGCACAAAGTAAAATAAAATATAAGACAAGTAAACAGGAAAGGTACAAAACAAACACTATCAATGAAAACAAGGCTTGGCTGAGTTACTTTTTGTTTTTGACTGATTTCCCATCCACTCTGTGTGCATTTGACTACTACAGTGCCTAATTACAGAAAGCTTTTATGTTTTATTTAATGTGAAACACTTGGAACAGTAAGATTTTTTTTTCAGTATTACTCATTTAGTTTGAGAGTTCAAATTGTTTTGGCCTTCAAACCAAGATGGCTTCCTTTTTTCTAAAAAGTGACAACTTCAGTGTTTATAATTATTACATCCAACAAATCTTTTCCAGAGGGACATTTCCACTTGTGCAATTACAAAACATTAATAACAGCTGCTTCATTTAGCTGGCACGTCCTGGTTATTTTACTTGATGGCTCACAAACACAGCTGAATAAAGTGAAGTGATTCTTTATCTCTTTTTTTCCCCAATTCTGCTTCTCCAGCAAGAACAAATGAAAGTGACTGCTATAAGAAAGGACAATCATTTTATTTAAAGTAGGCCTAATGTCCAGATTGACAGAAATATCAATATACTTTTAGCATTGCCACCTCTGGGTTTGAATCTTAAATTTAGGATAAAATAAAGTTGATGTTGCTGTGAAATATTAAAAAAAAAAAGAAAAGTAAATTTAACTTCAAGCTCAGTCATATTGTAATGACATATCTCTATAAATATTTTATTTTATTTAACGTCAAAGCACGTTTAGCTTATTGTGAAATGTGAACTGTAAAAAAAAAGTCGACGTATGGGCGTGGCTCCACCCGTGACGCAAAGGCGTCAACAGGAAGTCTTTGGCGGAGTTAACTTTTCAACTTCGCCCTGCTGTGGGGATGTTTGGTCAGTAGCCAGCAGAACAAGAGACAATGCCTGTACAGAGTCTGCCTGTCCGGGACGCGTCCATTCATCTGCGTTTACTGCAGCAGTATCTGCTTCTTCTGAAGAAATATCCCATCCTCACTAAATCTGTCACCAGGTCAGTGGCTTCATCAGCGTCATGCGCTGTTTGACTCGTTGCTGCTCTGCAGCCTGTTGCCTGTTTTCTGTCGTGTTTCCTCAGTTTGACAGACAAAAATGTTACGTTCTCATCTCCTAAAGCACTGACAAAGTTAGTCTGCAGTGTCGTTACAAATATTAGCCTTTGTTAGCGTCTCTTTACGATCTTTGTCTTCACAGTGTATCTTTGTTTGCACTGACCACAGACTGCCCTTTTGTATCTGAACTCTGGCCGTGGCCAATCAGCATCTGCCAGGAGAACCTCCCCTAACGTGTTCATGACACTGATGGCATTTGATTAAATCAGATTACTTTTTAATGAATGTATAATTGCATATAAATGAAATCGTGTGTGTGTGTGTGTGTGTGTGTGTGTGTGTGTGTCCTTGACACTTTCAGTGGCATCCTCTCAGCTTTAGGAAATCTTCTGTCACAGACTTTGGAGGCGAGAAAAAAGGCCAAAAATGGAGCTCCGGTCAATGAGATTGATACAGCTGCTGCTACACGTTTTGCCATTTACGGGTGAGACTATAGCTGGGTGAAGTGAGCCAAATATCATGTCTTGATATTTTTTAACTGAATGTCAGTGCACAAAATATATACAATATTACAGTATTTTTTAAGTGCTGTCAAGTGGGCAAAATGTTCAGTTGTAAGTAGGGCCCGACCGATATATTGGTTTTCCTGATATTATTTCCTGATATTGGCCTAGATATATCAGTACATACGGCACATATGTTCTCTGATAAGTGCCGATATTAAAATTGTTTTCTAAGGCTGGAAAAAAAGCTTGGAATAGTAATTTAAAATGGTGTAATCACATAGTTTGTCCAGCAGAGGGCGGTCTAATATTTAATTGATACTAAGTGAGGAGTTTACTGTTCAGTGCACTGATGTTTGGAACAAAGTTTGTTAGATATCCGACCTCCATTATGTATCTTTGCCACCCATATTTGATAACCACATTCAAAATATTGTAGAATATCAGCCAATATATTGTATATTGGAATTTTATTACTCTCTAATATTGGTATCGGCATCAGCCCCAAAAATCCCATATCATTCGGGCCCTAGTTGTAAGTCAGAGCCACATTAAGGTTAGGGGATATGGACAGAATCAAACAACACTAATTTTGATCCAATATCTCTGCAGATATTCTAACATTATTGTAGGGATGAAATATTAACACTGATATTTTTTGAATAAATAATGATCAGCAATGTGAATATAATAAAGTGGGCACATGCAGATATTAAAACAGTGAGTAATCTGGTAAGGTCGTAAAATGGCATCACTTTACTGTAATTCTGTCTTTAAAACAAGAAAGAAGACAACACTATAAAGCTACTAAATAAATATATTGGCCAACCCCTAGAAATTTACATTTTCTGTAGAGATATTTTAGGGCTTTTTGTGCTTTTAGTGATAGGACAGAAAATGGAGGAGAGTGAGAGAGGAAATGACATGCATGAATGATGAATCAAAACATGGCCACTGCAGCGAGGACACAATCTGTACACGGGTCACCCGCTCTTACCTGAGCCACCAGGGTGCCCCAAAATTTTGTAATTAAATAAACTCGAGGGTGGACATGCTTTTAATGTTCTAGACGGTGTAAAATAAGTCGACTACGGTGCAACATAGTTACTGTCACCGATAGCAAAGACGAAACATGGTGTTCTCTGTTAAAATCTCTGTTCTTGTTCTTGTTTTGGTAATTATATCATCACTTGTATGTTGCAGGTTGTTTGTTACGGGACCAGTGAGTCATTACTTTTACCAGCTGATGGAAGTGTGGATGCCCAGCACAGACCCATACTGTATAGTCAAACGTCTCTTACTGGATCGGCTTTTCTTTGCCCCGGCCTTCCTGCTGCTTTTCTATTTTGTTATGAACATCCTGGAGGTGGGTCCTTTCAGAGACTCTCCCTCCTAATCATCTCATCAGAGGGACTCAGATTTGATGCACCGCACTGGCGCAAAGTTGCCGGATACATTTAAAAAACAAGAACGATAGAAACTGCTGCAGCAGAAGTCCAGATATCCTTTCTTTATTTTTTTAGCCCCCAGTTTGAGTGAAGCTCAAAAAATGCATAATTCTGCATTTCCCATATTGCAACATGAAGGCATCTTTAAGTAGATTTCTGTTGTTTATAAATGCCCATGTTTTTTTAAGACTCCATCAAAGTTTGTAACTATTTTTGGCTGCTATAATTTGGTATTATATTTTATAGGTTTGGTAATGGGCTGCCACTTAAAATACGATTTACTGCCACTTACACAAAGTTTGTACCTGGATACACGTTATAGAGTTTCTATATAGGCATGACAATTCAAAATTGCAAAATGAATGCATACATTTTGTCATTGCCATCTGTTTTCAGGCTAAGGGGCTGGGAGACTTTGAAAAGAAGATGAGGGGAAGTTACTGGACTGCTTTAAAGATGAACTGGAAAGTCTGGACCCCCTTTCAGTTCATCAATATCAACTTTGTGCCTGTTCAGGTTTGTATTTCACTGACATCCTGTCACTGAGGAAATGATGAGTCACATACTGACACTGTTAATGTTCCTGTGTCTGTGTCTTACTGCAGTTCCGGGTGCTGTTTGCCAACATGATCGCCTTGTTTTGGTATGCTTACCTGGCATCTGTGAGGAAATGAAGCTTCTCGATTTTCTACCAGAAAACTAATCAGGAAGAAACTGGTTCTTAACAGTGGCTTCAGGCTGTTTACTTTAATCTTTACAATAACTCTGTACTATAATACTGTAACCTCTGATTATCTTTAGCAAGCCTGTGCAACAGGTTAAAGCCATGTCAACAAGCTGCTGTGACAGTTTGGATACAAGAGTGTGTTTATAATGACATAACATAATAAGTGTAGTTTATTGTAAATGTATTTTTTTAAGCAGCACTGCTAAGATGTTATAGTCTACATGGAACTATATAATTGAGACTGCTTTGCTTACATAGTGAAATACTGGCATGTTCGAATCTGTGATGCCAAAGTGCCTTTTTGCCACTTCCTGTGGTCTGTACAGAGGAGCAGCTCCACGCCTGAGCTGAGGAAATAGTGCAGGAAATGTGAGACATGCTGATTCACAGTTGGAGCTTTATTTAACAGAATTGTGACAAGTACTTTTTGATAAATAATTTTAATATGCCTTGCTGTAATTGGGTAACATGAGCCTACGGTCATTGTAAAATACTGATTAAAAAAAAAAAAAAATTAATGGATGTAACAGAATTACACATCAAATATCAGATATTTTACAGGAAAATGCAAAAGAAAAGCTACGGAATGTTAGGCTATATCTTCTTTGATATTAAAATAAGGAATGTTCATTAAATACACAGGTAACTTCCTGGCACATCAACAGGAAGTGTCCTCAGCCTCCTCTCAGACGGAGCGTCAGGTAGATGGTGCTCAGCTCCTTCACGTTGTAGTCAGAAAGTCTCCCCTCGTTCATCTCCCTGCTTTCGTGAACGAGCCTCTGCTGGCTCACCGGCACTCCCTCTTTGGCCTCCACCTTGATCTTGAAATCTCTCACTGTCTCCTCGGCTGTGATGTCATAGGTGTTCGTTCGGCCCTTTTCGTTCCTGACGAACACCTGGAAAGTCGTCGGCTGGGTTATCAGCAGAGACACCCGGGACCCAGAATGCAGACCGTAGTAGCTGATCAGCTTTGAGTCGTCATCGAGAGTTGTCCTCTCACCGTTGACAAAGATCAGCCTTTGCTTATAAGGAGGAATGCTGAATTTATCCTGGATGCGCAATTTCAGAGAGCCCACTGTGTCCTGTGGGCTCACTCTCAGAGTGTGGGACGTCCCATCCAGCATGACAATGGCTATGTCCATGATGAGGCCTGAGGTATGAACAGGCAACATTTTAGAAAAAGCCAAGAAAAACTCTCTGCAACACTTGACAAAAATTCTTAGTGCTTTATCAGGAGCAATACAACTTGCTTGAGTCCCTTGAAGACACTTCACCTGTCACCCAAGAGGCCTCTTCAGCTCAGAAGTGGATGAGAGGTGAAGCATCTTCAAGAAACACATGCAAGTCCACTTTCCTCCAATATAGCACTGAGAGCGACCATGACCTGAATAAATGTCCACCCCCTTAAAAAAAGGATGACAAACTTTTGAGTAGATACGAAAAAAAAAAGAGGAATTACCTGCTAATTAACTATTAGTTAATGAGTAACTATTTATCCAATTGTAGGGCAGCTAATAAATATTTATGATTAATTTATTCAAAAATAGGAACGAATGTGCTGACAAGTATTTCCCAGCTATTTCGTAAAGAAGGATCATAAAGTAGAAAATGATAAGAGAACAAACCGCCTGCTGTATTAATGAATCCTAAAGCAGGCCTGAATATTATTTCATGAATATCTATTAGTCGATCATTATTAATGAAAGTGTTTGTGCACCCCAATAGTGACAGCCTGCATAATGCTGAATAGGCTACTTATTAGTCCCTCACATGATCATAAACAGTCTATTTAAGTTCCGATTCACTACGGAGCCCGGGAGGTGAAACGTACGTGTTTTGTTTGTTTGTTTGTTTGTTTTTGTAAGCGCCCGTTTTATAAAACGCACGCGCGTTTTTTAATTAACACACGCGTTTTATGTCCTTTTTCGCCCCCCGTTTTTCGCGCCCCTGTTTTATAAAACGCAAAAATGTAGAGCTACATTGCGCGTGCGTTTTATAGAACGGGGGCGCGAAATAAATATCTTGGTAAAAAACAAAAACAAATGAACAAAACAACAACAACAACGACAAAAAAAAAAAAAAAAAAGCAAACAAACACGTACATTTTACCTCCTGGGCTCCACAGTCACCGCTGAATCTGAGTTTTTCCAGAAAACCTTTTTTTGTTTGTATCGATTTTTTGTTTGTTTGTTTGTTTTGGTTTTTTGTTTTTCAGAAAACATTCACGGCGCCAGTGGTCAATCTGTCCGACTTAAAGATGTTTATGAGCCAATGATGATGGACTCCTATTTCACTGTCTGTTCCTTAGTAACTCATCATTAACTTCTTTAGTCCTTCATTAGGAATTATTCGTAAAATACGTATTAACATCATTTATCAAGTCATGCCTTAGGCAGTAAAGAAATTGTCCTACCTTGTGATCACTTGAGAAAACTCCGTAAAACTTCTTGAAAAGTCTCGAGTCGCTGTCAGTCAGACGGATGGTGGTCAGCCGCAGCAGCAGCTGAGTTTCAGCTCACTGCTGGTTTTATACAGCTGATCGACACCGCCCCCCGCGCTTAACATTCGTTTCTGCGGTAAATGAGATCACTTTCGGTTTCCATTCACCCGACATGTTGCAGCTGCCGTGCCACACTTACATCATTGTGCTCGTGCACGAGTATAAGACTCATATTTACTGTATAAATGCATAAAAAAACATTAAAAATACTAGATGTGTTCAAATGCAATAAAAAGATGACACATAAGTATAGCTACTGTAAATATGGGCATGATAGCTTAATAACTCCCAGGTCATGTGACCTTTTGACTCAGAATCAGTGTTGGACAGTAAATCTAAGCCTGCTCTATGACACGCACATCTTTTTATTGCATTTGAACACATTTAGTATTTTTTTAATGAATTTTTAATGCATTTTATAATGTAGATATGAGCATTAGAGCTTAATAACTCCAAGGTCATGTGACCTTTTGGCTCAAAATCAACACAGGATGGTAGAGCTAAGCTTGCTCTATGACACACACCTCTTTTTATTGCATTTGAACACATTTAGTATTTTTTGTGATTTTTTTAAAATGTATTTTATACTGTAAATATTAGCATTACAGCTCAATAGCTCCCAGGTCATGTGAACTTTTGGCTCAAACTCAACGCAGGATGGTAGAGCTAAGCTTGCTCTATGACACACCTTTTGATTGCATTTGAACACATTTAGTATTTTTTATGTTTTTTTTAATGCATTTTATAATGTAAATATGGGCCTTATACTTTTAATGTAGTTCTCATAATTTTTAATTTTACATTTAACACCCCCGTTTTATTTTGAAAACCGGAAGTTCCCTCACGCTCTTGTAAGTTAGCGCTGACTTTCCCACTTGTTTCTGCGCGTTTGCCATAAAGTCTGTAATAAGGGCGCACTTAAAATGTTGGAGTTGCTGGCTTGACCACGCGAAAACGAGACGGTAACCGCAGTGATTTACTGCACAGTCCATGTTTGTTTAACACATATTAAAGTAAAAATAGGATTATAAAGAATGTAAGAAACATTTCAACTTTGCTATATGGATGCAGTTGTTTAGTCACTGCCATCTATTATCAGGCTAAAGGGTCAGGAGACCTTGAAAATAGGATTAGAAGAAGTTACTGGGCTGCAATAAAAATGTGCTGGAAAGTTTGGCCCCACTTCCTGTTCATTAGTATCAACTTTGTGCCTGTTCAGGTTTGTGTTTCGGTTTGTTTTGGTACAGATACCTGGCACCTGTGAGGAAATGAAGCTTCTTTCAGTTTTCAGACAGACAACAAATCAGTAGGAAACAGGTTCTTCACAGTGGCTTCAGACAGTTTATTGAAATCTGCACAATAATTCTGACATAGTGTACTTTCTCTGATTACCTTCAACAGGCCTGTACAACAGGTTAAAGTCACTTCAACAAGCTGCTGTGACAGTTTGGATACCAGAGTGTGTTTGTAATAACAGAACATAGTTAGTGTAGTTTATTACAGATGTATTTTTTAAACAGCACTGCTAAGATGTTACAGTAAATCTGGGATGATAATTGAGAGAGGCTCTACACATGTATGATGAAATATTGGCATGTTTGAATCTGTGATGCCAAAGTGCCTTTTTGCTATACTTCCTGTGGTCTGTACAGAGTACAGCTCCACGCCTGAGCTGAGGAAGTAGTGCAGGATGTGAGAAAATGCAGATTCACATTGGAGCATGCATTTTTGATCAGTGCCTAGCTAACACAATTATAACATGTATTTTGAATATAGAATTACTTAACATGCCTAACTGTATTTGTACTACATGTGCAGCCTTTGGTCAAAGCCAAATTAGGCATTAAATGAAAACATTTAAAACGATATAATTGCATAACACATCATGAAATAGGATCTGGATTCTTCTAAATTAAAATAAATAACAATACTGATTTCAAATTAAGGAAAAGTACAGTATTCATGTACATGCACATGCAACTTGCTGGCACATTAACAGGAAGTGTCCTCAGCCTCCTCTCAGACGGAGCAACAGGTAGATGGTGCTCAGCTCCTTCACGTTGTAGTCAGAAAGTTTCCCCTCGTTCATCTCCCTGCTTTCGTGAACGAGCCTCTGCTGGCTCACAGGCACTCTCTCTCTAGCCTCCACCTCAATCTTGAAATCCTTCACAGTCATGTCGGCTGTGATATCGTAGGTGTGCGGATCACCTGTTTCTCTTTTGAGGAACACCTGGAAGGTCTTTATTATCAGCAGAGACAGCAGAGAACCAGGCCGCAGATTGTAGTCATTAATTGTCTTCGAGTCCTCGTCGAGAGTTGTCCTCTTACCGTTGTCAAAGATTAGCCTTTGCTTATGGGGAGCAACTCTGAGTTTGTCCTGGATGCGTGATTTCAAATAGCCCACTGTGTCCTGTGTGTTCACTCTCAGAGTGTGGGACTCACCCAGCATTTGGATGGTTATATCCATGATGAAAGTGGCCTGGAAGATCAATGAACAGGCAACGTTTTAATATAAGTCAAGAAAAACTTGTTAATTCTTTACAATAAGGGTCACAAAACTAAGGAACAAACTGCTACTCAACCACTGAGTGAGTAACGATGGAGTTCAAGTACAGTATGTGGAACTAATAACTAAATTGTGCCAAAAACTGGGAACAACTTGATAACTGATGACTTGCTAAGGAGATCTTCCCTTATAATTCCTAATGGATGACTACAAAGTAGGCGCAGACAACCATGACTTACAAAAGAACATAAAGCGGGCCTTCTATATTAATGAATTCTTTGGTAATTTTTTTAGTTCATAAATTACTGAATCATCATCATCATCAACCAGTGGTGAAGGACACAAAACTAAGGACTCATTCATTACAAATTACTAAAATAGTGACTTTACTCATGCACCCACCCCAAATAGTGTTAGGCCTATAAAACAGCTACCGAGTAATAGCTTAATTAGTAATCCCTCATTACTTCCATCATTATCTCAGCATTATTTAGCCTGTCTTCCTTTCATGTCATTACCAAATGATTCAATAAGTTTGTAATTTATGGTCTGTTAACTCGTAACTCATTATTATCTTCTCTATAGTTCTTCAATAAAAGTTAGGCTGTTACTGAAGTAGTCTATTTATTAACAAGTCATCAATAAATAAATTCTAAAAATTAACCAACTAAAGAAGTAGTCTGTAACAGTGTAGGCTATTTCAACAGGGTGTTAAAAAAGTGAGTTTCCTACCTTGCGATCACTTTAGAAAACTCCCAAAAATGTACTGAAAAGTCTTGAGTGGTTGACAAATGGTGCTCAGTGGCAGCTGTGCCAGCAAATCCAGCTCACTGCTGTTTATGTAAGGCATGCCTCAGCTGATTATCACCGCCCCCTTTCACTTAACATTAGTTTCGTTTTCCATTTACCTGACATGACGAAGCTATTATGTACACACTAACTCTGTCCCCAGGGCACAACTATTTACCAGTAAATCCAGTTTTATTAAAGGACAAACATTGCTGATACATTACAGTCACCTGATTTACAGGAAACTTTAGAATTGCCCATTTGTTTATAGTCAAAGGTTACAAACAGACAACTTTTATCACTGTTTAATGTAACTACACCCATGATGTATCTAAATTAGTTTATACTACCTCTCAAAACCAGAGCTCAATAAACAGGCCTGGTTGCTTGCTGTCCTGAAGAATGTTCACTGAACTGATTGAACTGTATTTCAACAATCAGAAACAATATGTCAACTCACTAAAATATATTTGAAAAAAATCATGATTTTCTGGAATCAGTGCTTAAGATTCTCCAAATTTGATGGTGTAAGGATGTTACAGTAGATTTCAGCAATTTTTTTCTTTTTTTTTTTTAAACACAACCACCTCTGTTTACCCAGCGAATACACCTGCTGTACAATATCTGTCTTACATGACAATTCAATACAAACTACTAACAGTATTTTTGCAGTTTCAGCTCAGCAGCTAATTTACAAACTGCCACAGCTGATCCAGTTTCCATTCCCAACCTTAACTTTTGGTTTCTATTCTCATAACATCATGCAGCTACCGAGAGCAAATGTCTTTATCATTCCTGACAACGCCCTGAGGGATGTTCAGGACTTTACCAACACGACAGCTACAGAGTTTTATCAAGCAGATGAGGCTAATGGAGAAACAGCTCTTAGTTTAAGTGAACTACACATTATTGATGATTGACAAGACTTTAAAACGGTCTTATCAGTTTGTGAGGTCTGCCGAGCTTGACTGAGGAATGCATAGATTGTTTCATCAGATAAAAATGTGACTGAACAAACATGTCAGTTTATCAGTTTTTATTTCAAGTTAAACAACACTGGAATGAGAATGTAAACATGGAGATTTACTGTAAATTACAATCAAAAGAAAGTAGTTACAATGTGCTGTTGTTCTGAATTATGAAACTGAAACAAGATGTAACCTTCAGGTTTCAAAAGAAGCAGAAATTAAAAATATATACATGACCAGCAGGTTCTTTTTACACGACAATTCCTCCATGTTGTAACATTTGTTATAAATATCAATAATAAATGTATACACTTCAAAACTCAGAGTGTTTCAGCATGGCAGTCCTCTCCTCCCTTTTTGGGAGAGGAATATTTCCTGTGGTAAGAAAATAAATATTGGTTATCATCTCTATAATGTGCAACCAATCATAAAAGTTAGTGATGTTTAAAAACAACAGCAATACCTGGTGGTGCGACAAAATATTCTTCCACTGTGGTTTTGGAGAGGTGCAGCAGCTCCTCTGCACAGTCACCTTCAATCACTGTGTCGTCCCTCAGCTTCAGCTCCCTGTATGTGCATCAATGCAACACAGATACACTCATACAACGGGCCTCTGATGAGCTACAACTCATTTTAAAGGGGCAATATGCAAAATCGATTCACTGCTAGTGGTCGCAGTTCCGCACCAGCATGTACACAGAAACAAACCAGCGTGTCGGCCACACTTCCCCCTCCCCCTCCACCTGCCCCACCCCCTCTACCTGTGTTCTCAGCAACCCTGAACGTGACCACGAACTTCTTTATTTGGAGAGGAATTTCAGGCTCTTACAGACCTAAATTCCCTTGTTACTTAAACTACACAATATTAAATAAAAATTGGCCTTGGCAACGTGACAAGTATTGTTTTTTTGCAAATATTACATGTAGGGAAGAATAGGAGCCTTTACAGTTCTGTGAATGGAACAGACATCATGCATCCTTGGGTTCATACAACACAACACCTTAAGAAAAAAACATCGGACAAAAGCACTAAACTGATGTAAATAGCTCTGATCAAATACATCGAAGGCCTTGTGGCAGAATCTGATTTTAACAGACATTTGCAAGCGATCAGATCGAATTTGTTGCGTCCAGATGCCACTGCTCTATCTGCACAGGTTACTGTGGTAAAGATGCAGGTGTCAGCACACGTGCTGATGAGCAACTTTAAGATGCCAAAGTATGACAACTGAAAAAATGTAGATACACCGTCTTGCTTTCCAACCACTTGTGCAGTGCCAAATTCAGCCGCACCAAACAGACTCAGCGACAGAACATTCCGTCCTGAGTCATGGTGGGCTTCACTGTGCAGTAAGAGGTTTGCGCCGTACACAAAGAAGTGATTTTTAGGAGCATCTGATAAGGAGAGATAGCCTGCATATTCTTCAATACGCTGCGAGACATTTGTCAGGCTCTGTGGGCATCCAGCACCCCATCTTGTCCGTCATTCAGGCGCCCAGTATCTGTGAGGTGACGCATAAAACACTCTGATACTCGATTTGGCCAAGCAGAGTGTCCGGACTGAGGATGCATCTGTACAAATTGGATTTGAATCGCATTTCAAACCAGCTCGCTATATGGTTCGGATCTGATTTGCAAAAATCAGATTTCATGTGTTTTTTTTGCAGTTAAGACATCCTGAAATCAATCTGGATATGCCAAAAATATGATTTGGGCTAGCAGTCTGAACGAGGACTAAGTCCTCCTAGAAGTATAGGAAGTAACCTTGGGCCAGTTTTATGAGAAATAGTAGGGCTGCACGATTCTTGCTAAAATGTGAATCAAAATTTTTCTCTCTGAGAACTGAGATCACGATTCTCTCTTTCAAAGAAAACAAAAGCTTGGTTGACCTTATAGAGATTCGTAGTGTTACCTTGTGGTGCAGCGATGACGCCGAAGGACTCGTATGCAAATTATTCCTCCTCACACTTTGTCGTGAGGTTTTGTCAGTTCTACACGATGAAATGTCCCTTTTTCCTGCATGAGTACGTCGTCACTCTCGCTGTCGCCACCGTGATTTTCCTCAGCGGTGTCATTTTTTATTTTCACATGTCAAATGTGGCTCCAACCCCGTCAACTACACTGACTTCTTCCTGCTTCCTGCTTGTCTACACGTGACGTTGCCGACGCCGTGTCTGGTTACTGTAGCAGCGGTGAGTGACAGCAGAGCGACGTAGATGAGGAAGAGAAATGAGAGAGCTGACTGAGTTGATTGGTTGAATCATTGGCCAATCTCTGACTTGACTGTTGAATTAATCGCGTGTTTCACACTGTGTGAGTGTGACGAAGCATCTGGAGCGTCTGGGATCGTTAGAAATAAGCGAACACGTGAACGCAGCGCGATCTGAACGCACAGGAAAATACGAGCGAGTGAATCGCCGTCATTTAGAAATGAGATCACATGTATGTTTGAATTGAGATCGGGATTTTTTTTTTACGATTAATTATGCAGCCCCAGTGTGAAGAGTCAATTGTCTGTTTTAAATGATTTTACCCATGTTGACAAGCTAATGTAGGTGTGAAAGGGCCTTAAAATTTGAAATTTTTTTATATGATGAAAGAGAGACTGCTGTGAAGGAAAAAAATATAGACTTGACAGTTATTTGGTTATTTATTCAAACACAGTGAATAATTCTGTGAGATCCACCTGCAGTTTCTCTGTGGGTCCATGGATTAATGTATTAAATTATAATTCATGTATTAAATAAAACTGTGAAAGTTATTTAATATGCTGCAACCACTTGATACTGAAGAGCTGCTTTAGAAAGTGACATTCATTGTGCAGTGGTGACCAACAGTGTAAAGAACCAGTTTTAACCAGTTTTAAACCAAAAAAAGCACCATGACTGTTTTTAGTCTGCACATGAAAAGAATGGAGAGTGCCACTGCATCAACATTAATATATTATAATGTAATATTAAAACATCCTGACTAGTTACTGACAGTAATCGTCCCTCCCATGTGACCGACACGGCCAGTAAATGTGTGTGTTTGAGTAAGAAGAAGTTTTGATCAGTTATCACGTCCTCGCTTACCTGGAAAATGTCTGTCCATCTGTCCAGCAGCCGTGCCGCCCATGTGCCGACTGTACAGGCTGCATTTGGCAACGAGACCCCGAGCGCTACCAGAGAACGGCGACAACCAGTGAGGAGGATGGAAGAAAACCAAACACACAAAGAACAAGAAAAAGAGAGGGAGGACACGAGTACCAGAAGGAATGAGAGCGAAGATGGCGAAGAGGGACAACAGAAAGAAAAAAAAAAAGAAAAACAAAAACAGAAAAACAAACTTAAGACTGAACATAAATGAGAATTAAAATGCATTCATGGTGTATAAATAAATCAAATTCATACAAAACAAACCAAAGACTTTGAATAAAAGCTGCAGCTTTATCTCACAGCGTCCAGTTTGTTTGATCAACACTAAAGTCGGATTCATGCTTCTGTTCTCGCTGCACACCGCGGCGGGCCGACGCCGGCCCGACGTGCCGACGCCGGCCCGACGTGCCGTTATATTTGTGGGAGGTGCACATCAAGCTGCAGCGTAGAGCGCGCTGAGGCATAAATCAGGCTTTATGAGTACGCAGGAGTCGTCGTATCACAAAGGTAATCTCACAGGTGAAGCTTTGTGTCAGATCTTTTAATGAGTTCTAGAAAAAGGCAGCCACATACGACATTAGATTCCCCTCTGCTGGCTACAAAACAACTACATTTTAAAAAGGCTCAGAGAGCCTGTGGTCAGATAATCGTTCTAAAAACAGCAGATCCTCTTTTCCAAGCACAGAAACAGGCTACGAATTGAGCTGAGAGCCCACAGTTCTTCCTTTAAAAGAGGCAACGGGTTGGTCAATGGAAGCCCAGCTGAGATCTATTAAGGGAACTATTAAAGGATTAAAAGATAATTGGGACAAAGATTTCACAGAAATAATCAAAAAGGTACGAAAAACAAAAAACAGAATGAATGGGATGGTGAACAAAAAGCGAAGGAGAGGGGAAGCGAGAGAAATTGATTGTTAAGAAATTCGTCGTCACACAGAACACATGGGTAAAAAGACATGGAAGCCATTTTGTGCTGGACACAGGAAGTGAGAATATTTACCAGGTGTAGGGTTGGGCATCGTTTGGATTTTAACGATTCCGATTCCGATTCTCTATTTTGGTTCCTGTTCTAAACGATTCTCGATTCCGATTCTTTTAGGTGCAGGTCAGCGGGCCACCACTTATTTCACAGGAGAATTTTTTCATTTGAAAAACCCTTTACACCGGCCATGTTTATTTACTCACATTGCCAGTTGACATGTCTTACACCAAGGGTGCCCGCTGCCCAGCCCTGATGAGCTTACAAGACACTGAGAGTAAAAACAACAGAAAATACAGGAGCCTGCCACACTTCCATACATAAATACACACAGACATACCTGCACACACGCACGCATGCTCTGATACAAGCACGCATGCACCCATGCATGCATCCCCACATACACACACACACACACACACATGCATGCATACGTACCCACACAGACTTCACACACACACCTGACCCTTGCTGCCAAAGTGAATGGGGTGTTACGTCGTTTCTCTGCTAGTTGCAGCAACGACTCAGCTGGCTGGTTAACGTAACAGCAGCAGGCTGGCTAACGTTAGCATCACTCTGCGAGCGTTCAACAACTATGAACAGATTTGAGTTTTGACACAGTTTAGCTATTGGTAGTCTATTGGTAGTCTTCAGCTAGTCTGTTAAGGATATAAGACAACCATCATTTTCATGTACCTGATTCCGTTTGCAATGAGGAGTTGCTGGCTGAAGGTTGACTGTCCGACTCCCAAGTGGAGGAAGCGGCGGGAGCGACACAACGAGTAACACAGTAGGCTACACTCCTTAATTACGACACCATGCAGGTGAAGGTGTTTTGCCGTGTTTGTTGCGCACCCTCCTTTGGCAGTAACAAGTTTTTCACAGGTGTTGCACTGTGCCAGTCCATCATTTTTCAAATTAAAAGTTAGTCAGACTTTCGAGCCGCGTTTTTTGCCATCCATGTTGAGACGGGTGACATTCTTCTTACTAGCGCGAGGGGCTGAGCACGTCGGTCGGAGTAAAACAAACAAACTAGTGCGGGCATTTAGGAACCGAAAAAAAGAATCGAAATTCAAACAGCTTCTTAACGATTCCGGAACCGGACGTTAGGAACCGGTTCCTATTTGGAACCGGTTTTCGGTACCCAACCCTACTCCTCGGGGACACTAAATGTGAGCGGCTTCAACATCAAGGCCTGAACATACTTTCTGCATTGCATGTCCACAGACTCATCCACTCATGTGAACTGGGAAAGCGGTTTCACTCCTAAAACAAAGGTCCGTGCCAATCTGGTCATATGTGATATGCAGTTTGCAGCAGAATAGACAAAAGATAACAGAATAAGTTTAGTGGCTGCACGTCTTTTCTTTTATCATTTTCAGCCAGACTGACATTACTTATGGTGCAGCTACAACTAAATCCATGTCATCCATGCATAGAGAACAGGTGAAGAGCACATTCTTACCTCAGTGGAACGTATTATATTCTTTTATCATTGTTGAACGAAATGTGAGGTCTTTCAGTTTGAAATGTAGCTGTGAATCAGTGTTTTCTACAGTAAAAAAAGTCCAAACTTTGCTGTATTTACACGTGACAGAGCATGCACAGTCGGCGCGGTCACAAATTCTGGGCTGCACGCAGACGTCTGCAGAGGGGTCCTAACATGGGCGGATGACGATTTTTATGTCACACATACGACAGCAGACCGGTGCAGACATGCTGACGTTGAAAATTATGAATCGCCTAAACTACACAGACTGTGTCCAACATGTGTGAACATGTTGCACAATCTCTTGATGTTTGCTACATGTGTGAGCAAGTCGATCAGCACATTATCCCGATCAAATTCTCCAGATTTTGTCCCGAGTTGAGTTTTACTGCTCTTCATCTCGGCTGTATGCAAACGTCTTGTCCTTACCTGTGTACTTGACCAGTGTGCGGCCCGTGGAGATCTCCCACAGTTTGACCACAGAATCTTTGCCACTGGACAGGATGTACTTGGAGTTTTTGGAGAAGATGGCTGAGCAGACCTCGGCTCCATCGTGGGCCTTCTCGAAGGTACTCACGCAGCGGTTGGAGACGCCGTCCCACAGCTTGATGCTGCCGTCCTTGCTGCAGGTGACATAGCTGTTAGCGGAGGGGTTGTAGCTGACGCCGCTGATGGTGTCTGTGTGCTGGTCCAGCGGATTGCAGGACACAAAGCACTGGAAGGTGTTGACATCGTAGAGACGGAGGGTGGGGTGCTGTGTTCCCACCAGCAGGAAGTCTCCTGAAGGATGGAAGGAGATTGAACGCAGCATTTCTGCCTCCTGCAGGGAAATGGAAAAAGGCAGACTGGAGTACAACAGAATTATAGTAGCAAGCAGAGTTTAGATAAATTCAGACACTGCAGTTTTCTCTGCCTCGCTCACATGAACTTGTCAAGTGTCTTCTTTCATTGTTTAAGCATTGTTATGGTGATGTGCGCAGGCACAATTGTCGCATCACTGGACCTGCAATGTTCTGTTTTTTGATTAAATAATAAATATGTTTCTTTAATAAGTTATGAAAATCCAACTGCGATTTAGCTTTCGCTTCATTACATCGTGAACATGACTCCTCCTCGTCGGTAGCAAATCCATGCTATCCAAAACCGACAGTTTCTCCCTCACTATCGACAGCTCCACAGTGTCCTCCTCCCCTCAGGTTAAGGGTCTGGGTGTCATCCTCGACAGCTCATTGTCCTTCCACTCACACATCAACAACATAACCCGGTCAGCATATTTCCACCTACGAAACCTTAATCGTCTCCGCCCATCTTTCACCCCTCACACTACTGCAATCCTGGTCCACACCTTGTCACCTCCAGTATTGACTACTGTAACTCACTCCTCTTCGGTGCCCCTCTCAAATCCCTCCATAAGTTACAACTGGTCCAGAACTCTGCAGCCCGTATCATTTCTAGAACCCCCTCCTCTCACCATATCACCCCCGTTCTTCACCAGCTTCACTGGCTCCCGGTCAAATTCAGAATCAACTTCAAAATCCTTCTGTATACTTTTAAGGCCATCCACAACCTCGCCCCCCCCATCTGTCTGGCCTCCTCCGCATTGCCACCCCCTCTCGTTGCCTCAGGTCCTCCTCTTCCCTCTACCTCTTTGTTCCATCCTCCCGTCTCAGCACCATGGGGAGCAGAGCTTTCAGCCGTTCTGCTCCCTGACTCTGGAATTCACTCCCATCAGACATCCGTAACATTAACTCTCTTCCTTTGTTCAAATCCAGACTCAAAACTCACCTGTTCAAGATAGCCTACTCTCTCTAACTGCACGGTTTTTAATTTATTTTTAATTTATTTTCTTTGTTATTACTGTGTTTCGCCTGTATCTGTTGTTTTATTGCCTTTGTTTTATCTGTGTAAAGTGTCCTTGAGAGTTTTGAAAGGCGCTTATAAATAAAAT
>JAQLOL010000022.1:5596134-5621361 GCA_029783665.1 Naso thynnoides
GTTCTGTTGGTTTCTCTTTCTGTGAAAGCGCTTTGAAATGTCTGTAGATGTGATTAAGCGCTTTACAAATAAAGATTTATTGATTGATTGATTGATTGATTGATCGATTGATAAATCCGTATGATTTGTTTTCAACCATTGTCTGATATCCTTTTTTTTAAAATTAAGAATCCAAACTAGTCACACAGACTAGGCTAGGCTATTTGTAAACTACTTGGCGGCAGAGTAACTTAACGTAACGTCATTACACTTGAGTGCTCACTGCTCCCACGTGATGTCCTATTCTAAATAGCGGTAGGTCTAAAAGTATGTCAATCCCAAATAGTCTCTATTTTACGCAAATATTTGATTTAGTTTAACAATATATTTTTCAGATTTGTCATAGTATCTGACATCATATAGATCTTAGCATTACAAGATTTAAAAAACGATGTAAAATACATCTTATTTTAGGGAGAGTAAAGATGTCAAATGGGCGGGCCCAGCCCAGCTCGCCCATCCTTGGCGCCAGGTATGACAGTACATAAAAGTGCTAGCGCAGTTCAGTCCAGTGGCAGCACAGTTTTTAAAGTGCCGTTTGAGTGCAGGAAAGACCAGTAGTAGCACAGTGTAGACTCAGTCCAGTACCATCACAGTTTGTTAAAGTGCAACAAAAGTGGCACTCAAGTCCGTTCAGACAGCATGAATTTGTCAGTTTAGAGGAGAGCCAATCGGTCACCACTGACTGTTCCGTAGGTGACTATGTGCTTTTGTGTTTACTTTGTGTATTTATGGATATGAAGCCGCCTTTAATGTTGGAGTGTGAAAAAGGATCTTTTTTATCACAACTTCCCTAATCAAAGTCAGATTTTCATCACTCAGCTGCTATTTCAACAAAATAGGTTATCAGGGTTTTTTACTGTTGAATATTTTAGTTCAGGATGAAGCATCTCGCAGGTTGATTGTTTTAACTGAATTTATCTTTTACATTTTTATGGAAATTTTCTTTTGTAAAGTTAATGCACAATTTACTATGTTTTATAAGACATTAAGGCAGAAACTCAAAAAAATAGACATTAGATTTCGTGTGTGAGTGTGTATAGTGCTGGTGAAAAGATGATCGTGTGCAGCATTTACGTTAGACAGGAGGATTACTTTTCCATGTGGGTATTGTAACTATATGATGCACCTTATTATGCCTTGCAAATATATGCAATTGTTTTACTGACCTGTTTTATAAGACAATGTGTGGCTTTAATTACTCATTATAAAAAAATGCAAGACTAACAGAGTGTGCAGAGGAGACAGTGGGAAAGATACAGAGACAATTGTCTGACAGTACTGGACGTGCGGAATGCAGCAGTAACCTTGACAGAAAAACAGGAGGTACTGAGTGTCTAACAAATATCTTTCTTCTCATTAAATATCTCCTTTTTTGGTCAAATGTTCCGATTATCAAGGAAACAGACAACAGACAACAGACAACTACCCCTGTCCGGACGCCCTCAGAGGATATCCCACTACACTTTCACTACCCCCTTCTATAAATAAATATGATGAGGTTTGATCTTCGAAGATTTGGCATATTCCATCACTGTTTTGCAGGTGTCAATAAAATTATTATTTGCTGAAAAAAACTGAAGTCCCCTCTGACTGATCTCGAATCTGACTCTCCTAATAGGCTGTTTTAATAATAGGCTGCTTAATGTGACACCCACCAAATTCATTCATGTGTAAAGTCTTTTGAATCTAGTCCATACAGGACAGAAATTGAGGGAGTAGTCAGATTTTGTTAGTGCACCCAACAAAATCTAACTACCCCCTCAATTTACACGTGAGTGAATTTGGTGGGTGTCACATTCAGTAGCCTATTATTAAAACAGCCTATTAGGAGAGTCAGATTCGAGATCAGTCAGAGGGGACTTCAGTTTTCTCAGCGCAAAATAATTTTATCAACACCTGCAAAACAGTGATGGAATATGCCAAATCTTCGACGATCAGACCTCATCATATTTATTTACAGAAGGGGGTAGTGAAAGCGTAGTGAGATATACCCTGATGGCGTTCGGACAGTGGTGGATGAGGAGAGAGGAAGTGGGTTTCTAGTTGGGCCAGTTTCTTCCCTGTTGCCACAACGTACAAATATGTCCAGATATGTCAGCCAACAGCTTAGTCCTCTCTCTGTGTCACAACATGGATTGTTTAATAATGAGCTGTAGCTTGAGAAGAGACGTAAATTCGTTCAGTGAAATTACAGTGAAAAAAAAAAGTTAGGTGAAACCAAATCCCACATAAGATCATCTTCCTGCCGATTTCCAACCCTGTCATTACTCGTATACCCTGCAGTAAACTGAAGATGGCTGATTGTAGTTGGCTACCTTACCATATTAACCTAACCATATTTAACCCGATTACCAGCACATTTTCCACAGAAAACACGTAAACTGACCACATAGTGAAATGTGATAAGTCGCGCGCGGGAGTCAGGAAATACTACAACCCGTAGCTAGGTCACAGGGAGCACGAGGAGGGCAGGGCAGGGCCTTCCTTTCTTTTTCTTTTGGGCACAGTACATAGAATAGCGAAGTAACTGAGATGCTACTCTTCAATTCAATATTCGAACCTTTATTTGTAAAATGTCGTGTGGATAGCGTTTTTGATAAACACACAGCATGTTGAAGCCAGCATGAGCATATTCTTCATAAGATGCCACGGTATGGCAGCGCAATGGTAAGTCACTTTAAAACTAAAGCCGTTAGTAGACACTGCAGAGCGCCCGGATAGCTCAGTCGGTAGAGCATCAGACTTTTAATCTGAGGGTCCAGGGTTCAAGTCCCTGTTCGGGCGTGAAACTTTTGAGCGGAATCTGCAGCCATGATACTATGTATTTGCGACACGAGTTAACAAGCCTATAGTATTATTTACTCTAGTTTAGTTAAAACGTTATTTAAGATGAATATTTCAAAGACCGTACGCGGAGGACAGTGATTACGTCAGTCAAACTTCGAGTGATATACTCTGCGGTCACCACAGTAAACTGCGCTTTGGTTAAATGAATAAAAAAGGTGGTGAGGGATTTTTATGGGTTGGCGACTCTCACTAGCCTGTCCAAATGCGTGTGCAAGGCTTTTATTTTTACCGGTTTACGGAGTACAACGCAGCAATTCAGCACAAAACACATCGAGCAGGAAAGGAAGTCAGACCCAGATAAATAATAAAACAATCAATTTCAGAATAAGACACTTCGTGGTGATACCAGATCATATTTCACTTAACTTCATAAATACAACGGTATTATCTGCAGAGCCGACAGATTCGAAGCTTTCAGCAGCTACCATCTTGATTTTTAACTCGGTTGCTTATACCTGTCCAGTTCGTTCTGCGCTCTGACATAGAGGCGTTGAGTGCTGACGGACAGCGGATCAATGGGCGAAGAGTCCATCAAAGAACGCACATAAACGGCGACGTGCTGGGAGGGGAACGTACATAAAACTTCCGCCGCCCGAACAGGGACTTGAACCCTGGACCCTCAGATTAAAAGTCTGATGCTCTACCGACTGAGCTATCCGGGCTCTGATCCACGTTGAAGTGTTTTTACATTTTGTTTTAAATGATGAAAGATAAGTGGTATGGTGCCATGAAAACTATCAGTTCTTGAAGATATCCTGCACTTATTGCAGTAATCAATAAAGTTTCGAAGTGTTCATAATCTCACAAGTATGTCAGATTTTTTTTTGCCATAGTAGACTATTAAATAAAACAATATTTTAAATAAAAGTGTAACATAATTATATAACTAATACTAAATATTCTTAATAATCTTCTAAACTATATTGTTGGGTTGGTTGGAGCTTTTGTAGGCTCTAAGGCCTAACGTTACCTTTGTCTGACTCTTTCACCTGAGTGTTACTGAATGTATTAAAATGCACCTCACAATATTTTTGGAAAAATATTCATTCCATTTTTATTTTTATTATAAGAACATATACCATTTAATATATGAACTAATATCATAGAATTTGATTGTTTTACAATACACATTTAGAACTGTCCACAAAATAAAAACAAAGCTGTGTTTGAACAAAAAAACAAAACAAAAAAACAAATAAATAAATAAATAAATACTTTGGCAAATAAAAGTCACAATAAAGTGAAATAGGTTTTCTGACAGCAATTAGCATTCACAAAGAAACATTGATATTAAAAGCATCATAAGATTCATCATACCACATTCATGAGAAACACTTGAGGACCAGTTGAGAACAATATTAGTACTAATTTCAGGAGTTAAAAACATATAGCATGTTCTATGTCCTCATAAGCCCCAAATCTGCTGAAACATCAAAACAGTTTCCATCATAACATCCTTCATTTGAAAATGTGCCATTATGTACTTTTCATTTTCCCCTCTCTGTTTAAGTTATTCACACAGATAAACAATCTCAATATGTTGGAGCCAAAAAGCCTTTCATTTTGTCACTGTCACTAAATATTTTTCATCAAAATGTCTCATCCGATCTTCCATATTTAATCAAACTCTAGCTTAAATTAACATTTAATTCCACAAACAGGCAGCAGACAATACAAGACAAAAAAAATCAAGATGAGTGAACTGCACACTTTACAAAATATACAGTGGTTCGCTGGATAATCAAAATAACTGAAGAAGACTATCAAATCAGGCTGGTTGCCTGATTTTAAATCTCTGCCCAGACATCCATTTGTCACTTAAACATGTATTAGATTATGATTTTACAGTGTTAACATGTTATAATCCTCATAAGTTTTGGACAGTTTTCTCTCAGCAGTACAGTACATTTTACACATAACAAATAAAGACAAAGTTGTTGGCAGACAAAGCAGTTCAAGGACATTTTAAACACTGTTGAATGCTAAACCAGTGACAGTGTGCTAAAACTAAACTATTCTTAATGTTGCGTGTTGAACATAACTGAGTTTGGGTTACATTTTGGGCGACAAGCCAGTGCTCTTAGACCGTTGCTTGGATTTTGTGGTGTTGGATTTAAAGAAAATAATATGTTTGCTGACATTCTTTCCTTCATTAAAGGACGGGATTAAGAGGATAACTTGCTATTGTATTTAAAGCTAAATCTTGTAGACTTTGACTAATAAAATAATTATTAAAAACTATTATCACAATGTGTTTTTCTCATAAATATAGTCTCTGGTTGAATTCAGCTCTGTATTTTGGTTAGAAACCAAAACCATCCTTATCTCAAAATATTAAGTGCACTCAGATTAAGATTGACACTTAAGGGATTTCTGACAAAAATACTTAAACTGTTCAGATACGTTTTACACTCGAACATTCGAACATACTGACAAATACGTAGCATAATATTCTTAAACACCTGTTTGACGACACAAACAACATTGTGAATACAGTCATTAAGGCTCATAGCAGCAAACTGTGATTGTAAAGCCTTTGTGTAGTGTGTGTGTGTGTGTGTGTGTGTGTGTGTGTGTGTGTGTGTGAGTGAGAGAGAGAGAGAGCATGTGTGCATACTTATGTATTTGACTCTTGTGCTGCTACAGCCGTTCACACTTTACTTGGAGGTAAGACACAACAGCACGATCACTTGTTCTCAATCAGCATCTGCACCTTGCACACCAGATCTCTGGCCTGGGTCAGAATCTGCTTTATGTTGTGGTGCTCGGCCATTTCTGCAAAACAAAGAAATACAGACGTTCAGTTCTTCATACTTTAAACTGTACATACAGCGTAGCCCAGCAGACAGCCAGTGGCTGCTGCCAGTCAAAGAGGCCATGCCCTTACATATGCATAACTTGAACCCAATTCACTCTTCACTAAGCCCCACCCTCTAACGCAAACGGGCCAATGAGAGGGTAGCATCTGCCACTACGTGGCATGCTGTGCTCCATTGAAATTTTTTCATTTTCAGGCTGGAATCTGTGGATTTCAAGTTCGTCTCTGTTGAACGTTGTGTATCCAGCATTTTCAAAAGTGATGTTTGTCATTTGGCGAGGCTTGCAGGGGATTTACGTTCATTACTTTCCCAAATCAAAAGCTGAAAAGTGTAATGTTATGCTCTGAACAAAACTGTTCAGGCGTCCTCATTCCCTGTGAAACCCAAAGCACAGCTGTGTCCTATGTCTGTTTTGGTGACCCTAAAAAAACGCATGAGGCCATGTTATGTTGTTATTAGTTGATATTAGCTGGTTAACCTGAGTTACTTAGAGCCATTTAGAATGCTAGCAAGCCTGGCCACCTAAGCTGAAGTCTTTGGCTGGAGTCAGGAAATAAAAGCTCTCATCAATTTGCAGCATTTAACCTGAACTCGAACCTGACAAAAAAGCCCAATTTACTTTTAATGTTACTAATATACAAAAACATGTCCTCTCCTTGTCCTACATGGGTCCTAAATCATTATGATAGTCCTTGCTTTCTTTATGAATGAAGTGAAACACGAGTTGAAGCCCCTGCACTGTGATCTGTAGGCCTTAGTATGTATAGGCTGTTAATATAGATTACTGTAACCCATTTTCACTGCTGAGTCAGTTTGACATCCTGTATATATCATTCAAAGGTATAGTGTCGACCTTTTGTCTGCTTTTGCTTTTTCATTTTTCCAAAAATGAGTTCAAATATCTCCAGGTAGGGCAGTTACTGACAGTGTAAGCTCCATGCTAGCTCTGAAAGCTTGTCGGGAGTAGCAACAGTAACTAAGGGGGGAGTGGCTCAGCGAAGATCAATTGTCATGAACATGGAAATAAGTTTTTTGTACCATTCCGTGAACGAGTATTTCTCTGTGAGGTCTGGCATTTAATTATGGGGCTCTATGAGGACTTCAAGTGGCCATTTGAAGAACTGCAGTTACACTTGCATACTGGCTGTATTTTACAGCCCTCTGAGGTTGTCACTTGGTTTTGCAGGCTACAGCCCTGGCCGTGACAGGTAAACTGAACTCTAATGTGTAAATCATTAAAGTGCCCCTTTAACAGGCATGTATGAGAAAAGTGTTTGATGCAAAGCTGCATGTTTTACCATTAAAGAACTTAATGATGTCGGTGAAGTCCATGTTGTTCTCCAGGATGATGTCCCTGTAGATCTCCACCAGCGCCAAAGCGATGAAGAGTACAAAGTGACTAGAGGAGACGTACTTGGCTGCCCAGATGGTTTCCCAGACTGCAAACACGTCATCATACACAAGCTCTGGAAGACAATGCAGATACCAGAACAGGAGTCAAAACCACATCTGTGTCTGAGGGCTGAATGGGAGGAAAGTTTTGGAGGACGTGGAGTCATTAGTGGAAAAGAGATCAGAGCGAAAGCAGGTGTTTGCTGTGCTGGGAGAGGGAATATACTGAGATATACAGGTGGGAAAGTTTGCAGAAAAACAAGATAGTCTATAATTCAATCTTCAGTGTAAAAGATAATTAATTCTAAAACCATCTGCGTGGCAGCAGTTCAAGCCAATTATTTCATAAGGAACTCACAGGAATAGTTTTCCAAAAATACAACTGACTTCTAAATCCTTTCCCAGTATTAATAACTGCATGTCTTGTCAACAAGCTGCCAAGTGGTTTTCTGGCATCTTATCCACAAACACGTCTTAAAAGGGAACAAATCTACTTCTCTAATTGGCACAAAGTCTTATGCAGCATAATGCCACTTTACCTCGCTTAAAGTCGAGGAGAAACCAGCGGTAGCAGAAGTAGAAGTGGGTGTAGTCTCCGTTCTGGTGCATTAGCTCAAACAGCTCAGAGTCTAGGATCTGTACAGAGAGGGGATCAGAGGAGATTCAGGCACAGAAATAATGAGGCCGGTTGAGGAGGCAAAGTGTGAAAACATGGGACGTTTGTGGGTAATGAATGGATTTAGTAGAACCTGACTGCTACAGTTTGTGTAAAGGCTTTACTGCTGCTGTATCACCTGGATTAGAGAGCGCATGTTGGCAAAGTGAGTGTCCATAGCGCCTCCGTGTGGAAAGTTTTGATTCATCCTCTTCATGAGCTCGGTGAAACAGCTGAAGGCCATGGCCTCTGCAGGCAGGGAACAGAAAGAGGAAGCTGGAGTGTGAAAGTGAGTGGGTAAACTGTTCTCTGTTGTTCCATCAATAGCTGTAAATATACACCAAATGTCAGACAAGAGGAAACATACGAAGTGATTCAGAGTGTTGACTCACCATCATCCAGAATGACTAGGAGAGGAGCGAGCAGATCACACATGCCCTGCACGTACCCAATGTCAAGGTGCCTCCAGATATAACTGAAAAAACACCGCCAAGAGCAGGACACTGTTTATACCTGCCGAGTCAAAAGCTGCCTCCACATTTAGAGGCATTTCCACTTTTTTCTTACTCACTGAAAATACATTTTCCAGAATAATATTCAGAATTTATTGAGGCAGCTACTTTTTAAGAGGAGAAATCCATCACAGTGATTAATGATAACATATTTAAGCCTCTTCAAGGCATAAATCGAGTATTGTTTGTCTCATTCGAGGTTCAAAATGTTTTTATTTGTCTGTGTATGAGCAGCCCTAAAGCTGTGCTTAGCAGCAGGTGTACAAGGGACAAAAAATAAATGCAATCAGTCAAATTACAAGTTCCACTGCCATTATGGGAAAAAAAAAATCGTTTTACTGTTAGACGATACACCAAGCGTTAAATATGTTGGTTTTGATGCCAACAAATCCTATTAAATCACCAACACCAACAATATATTTGTCTGTGTCTCCTTACTGTTTGACTTTCGTTGTCACATCCAATCCCAGCTTGTGATGTTTCCAGTCAGACTGCTTTCTATCATTCTGTCTTAAAGTTGACAAGAACTTGGCATGGAAATTCTGCTCTTTATGTCTCTTTAAGAAATGAAGCCTTTTCCACACTTTTTCATCACCAGGGCGGAGATTAACAATGTCCATGTCAGCTTCTCCGTGACATCAATTCTCAGAAACTAAAACTCTTCACCTGCTCCACCTTCTCTCCTACTGAGGACATACATCTTTAAAAGTGGGACATAAATATATTACTCATAAATAAAAAAAAGACTATGTAATATCCCCTGCAGGTAGGCTCTATAGTTTTAGCAAATGTTTGACAAACAGTGGTAAATGGTGCATTCGATTTTCACTTGGGGTCTAGTGAGTATTTACATCAGGAGGGATGTGATGGACACATAATAAACTATATTGGCCTTTTCTTCAACAAACTGATATTAAAAAAAAAGAATGATGCATTGTTAAAGTTGAAGTTAATGGTTTATCTTTGGTGTCATCAGGAAAAAATCCCATAACAACCTTTCAGCCTATTTAAATTCCGGTGATCTGAAAGAACAGCTCTCCTTTCCTCTGTATTCAAAACATGACAGGTCTTTCAAACAATGATTTCAGAGAACTTATGTTCCTATTGGCTATTCGACGCTGCGCTTCTCAGCAACAGGTGATGTCGCTATGAGCTGACTGGCTGTTGAAACGAGTGCCTTGCATTCTTAAATTTGCCTCCGCTGACAATAATGTCTGCAGGTGACAGCGTCAGCCAGCTTGAGTCGAGCTGAGACGGACCAGATCGATACACCGCTGCAGTTTTCCCTGCAGCTGTTTGGTTTTTGTCGTGAATCTTTTGAAATGCAAACTGGACTTAAAAGAGAGAGCAACACCAAACAAAATAAACTGCAAGCCGGAAACAGGAGGACACAGCAGAGTTGCTTCCATAGGAGTCTCATGCTACAGCTAGCTTGTTTTCCAGATGTTGCCTACCCCAGCTTGAATGATCATATAACCATGCACTGCAACATCATCTTTTTTATATTCATTCATTCTGTTCAGTCATATACGTACATGTAAAGATGGGTAAAATGTTTACACTCTTTTTTACATACTCTCTGTATGTTACCTGCACATGATGTTGCGAAGTTTCTCCAGGTTTGCAGGAGTGAAGTACCAATAGTTTCTGTCGCAGCGCTGCACGTCCTTTTCAATGCGGTGTAGATTTAATGTGTACAAGTCCAGAAGCTCTTGCTGAAACAAAAAAAATGAAAAATCTGTTGTTCTCAAACTTTTTTAAGTGAAGGAACCCTAAGCTAACAGAAAGGCTGCCCCCTCCATTTGAAACTTGTTTTTTTTTTTAGGTGTTTTATTGCAGAAAGTGAGTAAGTCATGATAAAAAAAAAAGGTCATGCATTCTCTCATTGTGTTAATTATGGATGGAATTTTAGTGAAAAAACAAGTTTCTCTTTTTGCTGGGGACCCCATGAAATCCCCTGACAGACCCCAACTGACCCCCAATCCTCACTTTGAGAACAGCTACAATAAAGGTATGAAGAAAACTCATTAAAGGATTCATTCTCTGAGGATAAAAGAATTTAAACTCTTAAAAAAAAAAGTGCATACAGAGAAGGGGCTCCCAGCCGAGTCTCGAGAGGTCGCTTCATTCTTGGTGTTTTCAGACGCGGCAAGAGAGTCAAAGTTTGGGTAAAGACTGTCCATCTCCGGCTCCTCAGACAAGATTGACTCAGTGCCCTCTGGACTCGGCTTTCCCTGCTCCTCCTTCTGCCTGAGCTCCACGTGAGGAGCTGAGTCGTCAGAGACAGATGACACTTCACAATGTCCCTTCCTGCTCCAAGGCACCATGGAAACTTTGGCTTTGGGGATCTCCTCCATTTCTATGGCCGAGGGAGAGTCATCAGACTCAGTCATGACCTGAGCTTCGTCCTTCTGAGAGGTGAAGATGCCCTCTCTTGCTCTCGAGTCCTCTGTGTCCGCTGAGAGGACAGGTCCTCCGTTGGATTCTTTTACCGTTGACTCTAAAGATGAAAATCCTTTCATGTCAGCTGGTGCATTCAGATCTTTATCTTCACTTTCAAGCCTTTCTGTTTTAGCTGCTCCAGCCTCTTCAACAGTTTCTTCTATTTTGGCTTCCTTCATCTGCTCTTCTTTTGTCACCTTACTCTTTGTATTTTCTGCAGTTTTGGCCAAATCGGTTGCACTCCCCTTCTCTTCTTCCTCTTTGTCCTTGGCTTTACCTTTCACCCGACTGCCATCTGTCAGACCTTCACTCTCTACTCCTGCATGTTTGATGGAGCTTTGATGCACCTGAGGGACAGGTGCAGATCTTGGCATTGCATCAGGTGCAGCGCTGTCCTCTGTGCTGAGGGAGCCGTCTGACAGGCCAGAGGTGACAGAGAAGTTGCGGGAGGAGGGATGTCCGGAGTCGGGAGAGCTCGTTCCGTTCTGCAGAGCTCCGTTGGGCATCTTTGGCACCTGTTTGGCCTCTTCGGTCTTTGGCTCCGTCTCGATCTGGTCCACCTCCTCTACGGACTCAAACACCTGAAAGAACAAGCCAAAGGGAAGCAGGCTACTCCAGGGGAAGGGATGGTAGGATGTGAAGAACTAGCAGGAGAGAGAATGCAGGGATGAGGAATATTGGTTCATAAAGTTGAGATCACATGCATTACTTTGGTCATATGTTGAGAGATGTGTCATTAGAGTTACAGAAGTGCTGTTTAATTTGTTTGAATGAACTTTTTTGAAATGTCATCTATGTAGGCTGTAACATGGTGAGTGTTTGATACCTGCGTGCTGCTGCTGGAGTCACTCTGTAGGTGAGCCAGACTCTGCCTGCCTGAGCTCTGCGAGGACTGGGACTGGATAATAAAGACCAAGATAATATTATATAATACAATTTTTTTTGGTATACAGTCTTATTCTGCTTTGGTTCATATGCTGTGCTCACATCATAGGGAAACTCTGGCGATTTAGTCTTGCATTTTTGCAAAGTAGCAGGAGAAAGAGGATAAAATTGAAGGTTACAGTAAGGCTCGAAAATGCTGGATTCTGCATTTCCCATAATGCAACCAAACACTTTTTTTGTATCCTGTTTGATCCTAGTAAATGACCATGTCTTTCAAAGGCATCTTACAAATATTTCTGAGTGAGTGTGCATTACTGCTTCACCTCATTGCTGACGGTGGAGTCACGGTGGATCATCTTCTGACTCGAACTGTCCATGCTCGCTCCAGAGGAGCACTTCGCCAACGCTGCAGCGTGCTGCTCCTTCTCCCGCTGGCGGACGATCTCCTCACAACTGAGCCACTCGCGCATGGTCTGCTGGTAGCACACTCGGACCTGTTCATCCACCTGTGGGTGAGGGTGAGAGGTCAAAGGTCAGTGATTCAGGTGAACAATGCTTTAGGAGGAAAGCCCGTATCGTGATAATGACGAACCTCCTTCCTCTCAGCTTCTGACATTCCAAACTGATAATGACCCAGCAGGAAAGGCCACACCTCTTTACGAAGCGAGGCGTCCACACCGCCAAAGTAGACAAGGCGAAGCAGCTCCTTCTCCTCATATGCCTGAAGACAGGAACAACATCGTCAGTTACCTTCAGTACATGCTTGTTGATTATTGTGTGGACTTTGCCTTTCATTTTAAAAGACATTTATCTCTTACTGTGTGTTTAAAACATTTAATTGTGCTTGAATAACATGGCAACATGCAGACACGGGCATTATATTGAGGTGGTGAAAAAAATCAATTCAATATGAATCAAGATTCTCATTTTCTAGGATTCAAAATAGATTCAAAAATTCCCCAAAACAATTTTTTAATGTTATTTTTTTTAAATCAGCCGGCCGATAATTAAATGATATAAATGATGAATATCTTAGATGATTATTGGTCAATAAACTTGACAAAACTTGAACTTGAATTTACGGAGAACTGAAAACTGTAGAAACTTTTTGTCAAAAACTTTTTATTTGTGCAAGTTTAGCATAAATACATGTTACATTTTAGGAGTTTACAGTTTAATATGTAAATCTCCATAATTTTATACACACTTGACTCTGCTTTCATGCCATAATTTGCCACACTGTCTTGAAAAACAGATTAAAGTAGATTCTAAAATAACCCCCAGGAATCAATTTTGAATTGGTAATTGTTTTAAATCAAGAATTGATTTTGAATCAAATCGTGACCTCAAGAATCACCCCTAGCATCGTAGCTTTTACTATTATTAAAGCAGCTAAATGATAAATACATCCAAAAAGAGGCAGATGGAGAAGACGAGAGGCAATGGTGCATTTCCCAACCGTCATTGTGTAGATTACATGTGCTCACTGTAATGTATTACCTTCAGATGTAAATCCAGATGATAAACATCTGTCCACAGCTGTTTCTCAACCAATAGCCTGTTGCTTAATTCAGCACTGAGAGGGTTAATTTCTGTCCCTCTATACATGCTAACCTGTGATACAAATTTTAATTTATTAGGTTTTATTAGGCAGTTTTACAGAAAATAAATACATACAGTAACTGATTTAACTGGAGTAAAAAAGTAATTCCTTAAATCAAACCACACACTTTTTTGGACTTTACATTATGAGATGATCGAGCCATGGCCATTAAAAAATTTGAAAAAAGTCAATTCCACCTGCTTTTCAAAAGATGCAGCTTACAGCTTTGGAAAAGTGCTAAAACTACTGTTTTCTGAGTAACTACTTCAATGATAGTAAAATTATTTTACATATGCCTTACAAAAAATTTATATATATATATATATATATATATATATTTTAAGGAGGATTTTTGTTAATAAAACATGTAAAAATGTTTTTGTTTGTTTTTTTGTTCAGGTAAAATTCTCTGTGGCTCCTGAAAGATGTGACTAATGTGTATAAAGTGAAGACGTGGATGTTGAGACTGACAGCTCCATTAGTCACGCTTCACTTACACTGTTGTGAGACTAATTGCGTGAGCTGCATGATTAGCAGAGGATGAATATGGATGAAACAGGAGACTGACAGAGTGATAGAGAGAGCCAGGGAGTGGACATGTGTATGTGTGCAAGTGTGTGTGTGTGTGTGTGTGTCTGCCAGCAGCATTGTAAAGTTGCATCGCTGTGACAGCAACGGTGCTTACTGTGCAGTCCAGCAGGAACGTCTGCCACACGTCGATGGTGAGCCCTTTGTAGGCGTCACGCGGCATGTCGGGCGCCACAATGGCGTGATTGACGAGAGCCGAGAGATGTGTGCGCACAGTGGACAGGTGACGGCAGTACGCCAACCCTGGTCGACAACACAGTTAATTACTTAAATCCTCTGCAGCTGTTAGTAATAATTAAAATGAGGATATCACGTATTACTTCCTGAATGTGAATAGATACTGGTGTTCAAAGCTTGCCAGTGTACACAAACTGCAATCACGTACAGCCATAAAATGCCCGAGAGATGATCTGATACTTCATGTTGTCACACAGCAGCTTCAGGGGAGCCCTGCAGGGAGAAACAGCACAGAGCTTTTTAACTGACGTGGAGGAAACACTTCATGCAACATCATGCAACTATTCTGCTCTCTATCATTAAACTCATCATCTAGAAGCTATTCACAGTGTCCTGAATGTATGAGATACTGGATCTATAGATTTAATGTAGAGCTTATTACAGTCTTGATGCTAACCTTTAGCTTTCAAATGATAATCTGCTGCGCTGCCTCGCAGAAAAAATTGGCCTTTTTTTCATCTACATTGCTTATCACCTCATTCTCGTAGCACATTCTCTCGTCAGTGAGGTAAAGGTCACACAATTATCTTCTGGGTTATTGTGAAATTCATATATCTTTGCTTCTTTCCTAGCTCCGTCTGTATTGTTGAGGATTCCTTCCTAACAGTGAGGGATGTCAGGTTTGTGTCTCTGCAGCTTCTCAGTTTCCCTGTTATGATCTAAAACAGCTCAGTCGAGCTTGAAGTGTGTTTATCTCTCACCTCTCGTGGTTGCATCCCTTGGGCATCGCCCCGTCGGAGAGGCTCCCCTGAGAGCAGGAGGAACACGAGGACTTCCTGAGAGTGGGATGCCACATCGTAGCTCCCTGATCCATCAAGTCTGGAGGAGTCACTGCAACGTGCACAGACACACATGTCGTCACTGTCACTTTCAGGCTTTCCAGGACAATTAGATTTGCACTGTGAACAGAGCTAGAAACATTTTGCATAAGCAGAATTATGCAGATCAATTGTGATCTTCTGAGCAAAGTGTGTTTGTGGTTGATTTCTGCGAGGGCAAGGATAAAGGACATCAACAAAAACATTGAAAGTGATGCACAATTTGACAGCATGAAGCCATACTGTTGAATTACATTGTTATAGAGAGAAAGATGACTTGTGCAAAAGCTTTTCTCAGTTTAAGACCCATAATCGATCAATCAGCTGTCCACCCATCGGCTGGTAAAAGGTTGCTGCGCAGTAATGCATTAAATAGGTGTGATACAAGGTGGCAGGGAGGGGGAGGGGCTTTAATAACGGTAAACATCAATAATCTTTGCCAGAGGGGACGAGGACAGGCCAGGAATATATTAGATGCAGTGGATTAAAGCAAGACAAGCTGACAGATGGACAGACAAGCCGAGGTGTGACAGTGTTACAGCTGCTTCCTGTGAGTGAGGGGGATTCTCCAGGACAGCTGCAGGACCGCCTGGGTACAACCAGAGTTCCTGCTTTGGAGGAAGACTTTCCATGTTGAAGGGAGAGGGAGGAGGTCAGATGGGGAGGATGGGTTATAGTCACTGTAACAAACAACGAGTAACACTTTCATGAATGTAACAATGTGAGAGGCCTGCGGGCGCTGCTCGTGATGTCTCGCTTTTCTGAAGGGAATCTCACCGAACTCTGACTGGCTGTTTGGAAAGAGGATGCGGAAGACGTAGTCTGTGGCCTCATCCTCCTCCTTATCTGAGACCGAGTCTGTGGATCCAGATCCCTGAGGGACCCTTTTCCGCAGCTTGGGGAACACCTTTCCCTGCGAGGAGAGAAAAAAAGCTTATAAAACTCAAGACAGCAACAAAACATTCTCAATCACAGAGCCCAGCTGAGCGATGAGTGTCTGTACGCTTAAGCTTATTAATAGCAGCTGAACATGCGTGGGTGGTCTTCATTATCCAGTTTAACTGCAGATAAGATGCTACTCACAGCCTGCCTAAAACATCCATTCATTAAGGCAGGCACCTCTTGTGTGGTGGAGAAAACATTAAGCCGTGCATTCATTAGTATCACTCCAAACAATGAACACAACCAGGCAGTGTGTCTAGTTCCAAATCCAAATGTCTTTTTTTATTGATTTATTGATCAAATGAAGCTGATTTAGCTATTCTCTTAATACAAGAGTGACTAATATGAGTCATTTGTGTTCTGCATCTGAAACCAGGGAGCAGCTCTGGAGAAAGACCCCCTGTACTGACCTTTCCCCTCTGGGACCAGAGTGGAGGGTCCAGCTGGCCGTGAGGAAGCAGGCCGTTCTCCAGGCAGGAGAGAAACTGGAGCAGGTGGCCTCCTCTGGGGAAGCGAAGCGGAGGCCTTTGGATCCCATCCTGACTGACCAGCACCACCGTCCCACCGCTGTCAACTACGGGAGGCACACAGGAGATGATTTCTTTGTTTGATCAGTCATGATGACATTTTATTTGACAGCTGCCGTTGTTTGCAGACACTGATGATAAATAGAAAAGGCAGTAAAAGCATGCAAACACTGAGCTGTGGGGAAAAGGTACAGGGTTGTGTGCACCCACCTTGTTGATGACAGTGCAGGTAAACAATCTCCTCCAGGGGGATTGTCATGGCGTAGTCCCAGTACACACTGAAAAACATCAAATCACAACACAATCAGGAATATAACAACCCAGACCAGAAAACAGTGAAAAACAAATTTAAAGGGAATGTTTACGTATCAGTTTTGTGAGGAAAATCTTAAGGAGCATTAATTTTATAGACATTAAAGGCAGCAGTTGGGAGTGTGCACACAGGCGAGGAGGCACAGAGTTGCCTAATGCAATAATCAATTTTTGGGGTGAGAGAAAGCATGCACAGGCGCAGGATCATAACATGGTTTGCTAGTTTGAGAGATGGCTGACATCATCTCAGTCAATAAACCATCTACTGGCTGCTGGTGTGCTGAAAACAAGCCTCATCAGATCAGCTGCACACCGAGCAAACCCGACTGTTACACAAACAACAGCGAGAAGAAGTGAGGAAATAATGTTGTTAATGAGTCTTTATTAGCACATTACATGTTAAATATCCTTAAAGGGACAGTTCACCCAAAAATGAAAATTCAGTCATTATCTACTCATCCACATGATGATGCAAGATCCATTGAAGTTTTTCAGTTAACAAATGCTGCTGGAGTTTTATTGGAAAAAGGTGTTGCAGTAATCTCACAAACATAAATGTGACTGCCATCTTAGGAGCTACAGGCTACAGGGAACAGTGAGGATAAAAACATGGCATCAGTGATGTTTTCCAAAACAACTTTGCATGTCGGGGCTTCAGGACACTTCGATTTACTACGGACACCAGTCACTATACACTACATTGTTTGGGAGTTGACTGTCATGCCTTTTTTTCTGTGAAACCCCAGCTGTGTTTTGAGAACTAAAAAACTTTACTCAACCTTCCAGTGGCATGAAGGTGAGAGGATGATAACTGAATTTTTCATTTTTGAGTGAACTATCCCTTTAATATTGGCCTGGCTCCACCTTCCTTCTGCTCAGCTCAGATTTTACGGATTCAACGAGGGTCATCTTTAGAATTGCAGAGACATATTTGTGGCCAGACTACTCAGTGACTAGTATGAGTGGTTAAGGTAGAAGTCAAACGCTTGATTACTGTTGTTCAATTATGATGGTGGCCTATAAGTCTGGTTTATCAGGCTACCATAACCCCTCGTTACTGAAAAAAACGCAATATTAAATAAAAAGAATGTTCCAGCCAGATGGATAACAACCTTGGCAACCCAGCAAGTACTGTTTTGCTGTAATTACTACATGTAGGAAATAATAGGAGCTTTAAGTATGGGTCTGTCTACCAATCTGTGCAGTGCAGACATATCAAGACACAATATAAAAACATCTATGTGATTATTTTTCAACTTGCAGAAAACTAACGTTAGCCGCCACTCATCTGTAAGCTACCGATGATTGCGTTGCTGTCTCTGGGGAGTGAGGGGCCGGGGTTTTCACTGTTAGCGCTGTTAGCGGTTAGCTGCTATCTGTAGCTGCATCTACTTGGTGATTAAGCGATTTTATTTTATGTGAAAAAACATCTAATTATCTCCTTCCATGTTGCATGGCAGGTCAGACTCTCAATCACAACACAATATAACAACATTTATGTGATTATTGAACAGATCGGATGTTAGCCTTCCCATGTCTGTCTAACATTAGCCGAAGAGTTAGACCTGCAATATACAGCTGGTTGGTTTAAGACTACTCAAGTAGTTTTACAGTTAAACCGATACAACGCCTACTAGCATTTAAATTCTGCAAAGAATCCCCAGTGGAATGTAACCAGACCCTCACGAAGTGAATTTATTCGCAAATTGAGTTATGGTCCTGGTTTACCAGGCTACTTCAAAATGAAAAGCATTCCTAATATTATCAAAGGCAGGCTTTGCAGACATCATAATCTATTTGCAGCTGGATGATCCTTCACCTTCGTTCATAGTCCAAGTCTCCAACAGATCCGTTCATTAGCTGATTGGGAGTCCACTTTAGGGTCATGATGTCAGCATTCTGGTGCAGAGAAAGGTAACCTGGGATGGCCTCCATGTCATCCCTCTGAAACAGACATGAGGCTGAATGTTTTCAATGGATGCAACCAAATTGAGATATTGTTATTCGCGTCCTCTCTGCTTATCTGAGTGATTAGGGGGAATCAGATAGTTACCGGTTGTACAAGCACATTGTTTTTGCCAAACAGCAACGTCACCCTGTTGTTTTGATGCAGGGACTCCACATATTCACGAGCTGATGGCGAGGGGGAGGGGCGCTCATCCATGCTGCTGCTGGAGTGCCGCTTCTGGATCTGCACAACACAGACACTAAACATGTCAGATTGGATAACAAACATCATAAACCACAATAAACCAATGACTGTCTCTGCAGAATGAATCACAGCTGGCCAGTCACAGTAAAGCTATCTCCCATGAATAAAAGTCTTTTTCAGATGAAGAATAAACATTCATTCATGTGCACCAATGCATCCCCTCTGGTTCAAGTTGCCGAAGACCAGTCTTCTTCAGCTCGGACTACACAGCAGCACACAACTGGAAAGTGTTTTGTGTGTTTGTTAGATAAGAGAAGTGACCTGATTCACTGATACTTGAAGACTGAACGAGTGTGAAGGTCTCAGATACACTCTGTTCGTTCTCCTGGGACGTGCTGTGCTTCACTTTACACAGCAACCTTCGCAAGTTCTCTTTGATCATAGAGACAGCATCTCAGGAGGGAATTCAACTGATGAGACTCACGACTAAGACTCTGCCTGTCTGCTAATATACCACAATAAATAAATGCTATATACATGTGGGAGGCAATAAAAAGGAGCCTGGCATTCAATCATCTGCAGTATTAGTAGATTTATTACTTACACACAGTGCAGGCCTCTTAGTGGGAGAATCCTGTCTGCAGTGGCCACCGTGGATGCGATGTCTTTGCACCAATTCATCAGCAGATGGGTCCGTCCAGAAGTGGTCAGCTGTTTTCATCTTTGTGTACTCCAGAGCACAAGGTCCCACTGTGACAGTGACAGTGAACAGTTACATAATGCAGACACTTCGTGGAAGATCTTAACCCGGATTATCGTTCAGTCAGGAAGAAAATCTCCCTGCATGGGCTTTCTTAAATTACAAGCAGTCATTTCAGCACTGTGATGACTTTGTGAACCACCTGCCCTTCACCACCTCAACCATGGATGTCTGGCCATCTCCAATTAAATCTCTTTGATCAGAAGTTTCCCGTAAATTAAGTTTTCTCAATCTCAAGCTCCTTCACTCGTCTCCACCAGTGTCCTGGCTCCAGGGGGGAAGTTTCCTTCGATTTCCTGCCGGTGTCTAACCAAAAGTCTTATCCTCTTTTGATCATTTTTCAATCCCTTCTGATTAAACTACCTTTTTATTCACCACAAAATGGTGATAATTTCACACTGTCATTTTCAACTTGTTAAAATAAAATGTCTATTTGTGACCCCTTCTTACTGGTGTGTTAGTCTACAGTTGGTGGCCAGTTTAAGGAGTAATTTTTTCCTAAAATGTTTTTAAAAAAAATATTTTTAAAGGACATAAGATGCATAATTATTTAACAATCCTCCATTATTTAATAACAATTGTGCTTGTCATTATTACGGCTTGTCCTGCTTTCCTTCACTTCCCAACAGCAGTGCGTCATGCTCGGCCCTGCTGGAAAAAAAGTGTTGGTGTTTACTGCCGTAAGTCAGTGAGGGATTATGTCCCTGTTGCTGCAGAATGCTACTGTGGGCATCATTTGTTTCAGTCTACAACCTCCTCTAGTTAGAGTTGGTTGATGTGATCCAGTCAGGAAGTCTGCACAGGGTGTTTTATTTTCTTTTTCCTAAGCCGTTTCAGTGTCTGCCTTCCTGTCTGACCTGATCTGCTCCATGCACATTGAAAATAGACTTGGTGCTTATTCTCCAATCATTGTCTAGAATGGCAGTGATCAGCTCTGGCAGTCACGTCAAAACCAGAACATGATGCAGCCCAGCTAGAACAATTTGGGGGTCAGACTGCAGCACAGGATGCACTGATTATTAGTACAAATGGGAAAAGGTTACCTTTATGTCCTTGTAAAAGGTGCTCACATTTTCATTCAAACATCAGCCCAAGCTAAATGATCATATCAAAAGTTACAAATGCTTACAATGCCACATACCTAACAAAGAGGCAAGGATGGGTCCGTCCACAGGGTCCATTAGAACAGCCTCCTTCTCATAGTATTTACTGCAAGACAAATATTATAATGGGAGCTTAGAGGGGACGTGGACTTCTTGTAACTCAAACAGTTAAACAGACATTAACTGGCACTTCTCACAAACCTGCTGTTTTCCACCAGGTAGAGAACAATCTTGTCCAGCACCTTCTCAAACAGAGCTGTCCGGATCCACAGGTTCTTGACTCCCTGTGGATTGAGGCTTGGCAGTCGCGGCATCTTGCGAAGGCTGTCTTGACTCTGCAGGCTTTGACTTCGTCTGCAGGAAAGGCACAAATTTGAATTTAAAACAAAGTATATGTACTAAAAATTCCATTTGAGTAAATCAACTACATCCGCATGCAGCTAATGGCATCAGTGATTAATGATTCAAACGGGTCATAAGCATGAATTATTTAGAAGGTTTTCATATTGAAAAATAGCCCTTCAAGTAAGCAGACGGCCATTTGTTTTCAGCGCTCTTGCTTGCGCGAGGCTTTGATGTATGCTTTGAAGTCTGCTGTGATGTGTGCGTCTCTCACTTTGTCTCAATGATCTGCTCGAGCTCCTGGGCCTTCCTGCACAGCTCCTCAGCCGGGGCGAAGCTCTTCCCCACCTTCATGAAGAGAGCTGCTATCTTGTTGCTGCGCAGGAAGCCTGCTGCTCGCCGTTTCAGCCCGTGCAGCACACACGCCTCCACTGCAGCTGTAAGGACACAAACACATTGCTGGGAAAACACACATTGTTTACCGAAGTGCCCTTTATTAATGCTGCATGCCAGAACAGCATTATAACATCACAATAACAGATAATAATAATAAATAGCCAGAGTATAATGAGAAAACAACAATGGCATGTTATAAAAAAGCCTCTTGTGGCAGGAAATAATAATGAGGTATTTGTTTTCTGTATTATGTGAGCAAAATACAGCTTGGCAAAACAAAAAGTGTTAAAAAAGTTGTTGAGACTGCTAGCAGGAAAACAAAAAAACAAAAAGCACTGATGCCCACTTTGGCTACGTCACTATTTCCCACTTGAGGGCACAAGATTTAAACAAATTACTGACATATCAAGTTGTTGTTGCAGTAGCAAACATTTGCCTTGTTACATATCCAGAAGAGACTTTGACCTGTTAATAAGTTCAATATAATCCAATATTTACTCTCTTTTTAGCTTAGTTTCGGTCTTCACCAACTACAGTGAGAAATGATGTTCTTTACACAATGAAGCAGAGATTCACTGAATCAAAACAATCAGCTAAAAGACATCAAATTGCTCCATGGTTGCTGACACTTGAAAATAACATTTTGTGGCGTAAACAAATTACGTAACAACAAGTCAGAATTTTAGTTCATTTTAAATTTACTTTATTTCACCAGGATAATCCACTCAGTACCCATGCAGCATCACAGATAATTCTTTAGAACAATATTAAAAATATATCAGCTGTCCAGTGAGTTTGATCACCACTAGCATTTTGTTCTACTGTGCATGTGTGTTTTATATGGTTTCATTGGGTGTATTTATGTGTACACACTGTTACACACTGAGCATTTAAATATGAAGCTTGTGGCAGCTGGTGCCATCTCCACTCCTTTACATCTTCAAAATGTGACTGAATGACAGAATAAAACTCAGTATAGCATTATATAAATCTGTTGAACTTGTGTTTTTCACTTTTTGATAAGTTTAATACTTAATATTCCCTAAATGAATTCAGTGCATGCAAAAAAAAAACATTTTAATCAATTAAAGCCTTTACATAATTATTTTTGCATTAATGTTCATTTCATTAATGAAAGTATGACTAAATATATTCGTCAGGGCCTTTTTTCCCATGACTAAGACGAAACAACAGTGATGTTATTGACCGCTAATTGCTCCTTTTTCAACAGAACTATTTTTTAAGAAAAATGAACAGGGTGAAATGCTGTTATTTGCAAAGACAAAAATTGGGAGAAAAAATACTGAAAAACTTCTCATAAGTGTAGGAGGTCTGTTTGGTGCGCTGCACGTCTCCTATCTGGACGACACAGGCAGCACACAGTGAGCTCTTCCAGGGCTTAAAGTAACTTGTATCAAATGTTTCACAGAAGGCAACATAATAATGATGACGGCAGAGCCTAGGAGAATGAAACAAGGTGATATTTGGGCCCATTTTTGTTATAATGAGGCTGAGAAAAAAAACCACACAAATGCATTGGTTTATCAGCACAGAGGCAATGTGACCATAAAACAGCTGGCAATCACACCGCAAACCTGGAGAGGTGCATTATGAGGCTTATCACAGAAATTACAGTAACATTAACGAAACATTAGGTTGTTTTTTTTAACATTAATCGAGCTGACTGGTAAAGCTGTGATGTAGACAGTGTTTTCTTTTTGTTTCAATATATTCTGATGACTAAAATGTCGACGTGGACTAAAAAAGAAAAAGCTCACATAATTAACTCTACTTTGCATGAACTACAGTGAGCTGTGGTGGACACACAAGTTGCCGACATGATGACACTCTTGCACTATCACTTGATGAGCAGGAAGACAGACGCCCGTCTCCTCTCTCAGGCCTACGTGGCAGCGCTTGGAGCTGTGTTGACATTTGAGATCTCTTTCAGGACTAATCCTGCAGCTCTGTTCACATGGGGTCAGGGGGAAGGCTGAGGTTGCCATGACAACCCCTGTTGATGGAGCGATCGAGCTCCGGGAGAGACGAGCGCAGGGAGGGGCGGCGGCAGCTCATCAGCATCGCAATCTCTGTCTTCCCATCATCCTCGCTCGTCGTCTCCTGCCTCCATTCAGTCACTCTGTAAATCCGTCACTTTTGCTGCTGCCGCTACAATCACTGTTAACAGGGCTTTACTTCAGCCTCGGCAATTAAAGTGTCATCGCAGCCATTAAGTGTCACTTTATTATTCTAAATTAAAATATGTCCTCATCATCTTCTCCCCATATTTTTCCTTCTCCCTCTCTGCGGGTTGCTCCTTATCTTACCCCTCAACTTCATTATAAAGAGCAGGAAGCTAAATGTCAGGACAAAGCGTAACATTAAAAGGTCTCGGAATGTAGTTCATCCTCCTTACTCTCATCATTTCTGCAAGCAAGCCTCATGATGGCAAAAGTGCATAGAGCAACTCGCAAGTCTTTACACTTTCTTAGAGTCACAGTCAACGCAACCAAGATACAGAGACGATCTCAGTCGTGCTGCAGCCTCTGCAGCGACAAACTTATCAAAAAAGAACAAGGGCATCTGTATTGTTTGAACAAACAATACTCTGTTTCTCCCCATAATCACTATAGAGCACCTAGAAATAAATACATTCAGGATTCAGCATGAGACACAAAGCAGGGAGATGGAGCACATACGCAAAGTTTTATCTGAACCATTTGTTTTCTTGGCTAATCACAAGCAGCAGTTAAATGTGCTGTGAGGAAAATGAGCATCACCTCAGGAGGATCAGTCCTTTGTGCCGTCCATCCTGGTCAGAACAGCTAACACAGTAAATTGCCTCTAATCATCCTGTATCTGTGGCAACTGAGTGCATTAAGAGACTCTTGCACAGTGGCCCACAGCTGACCAACACTTCACTCGAGCAGCAACAACACGTCTTAACATGGAGACTGCTGACATGATCAGTCAATAGGTGCATCCGCAAAACAATATTATTTTTAAATGATCATGCCACTGCCATAAAATCACACCTTTGCTGATTTTTTCTGATATGTGAGCGTTTGGTCTCTTATTATTCTACAAGATGGCTTTGGGAAGTTTTGACTGTATTGCAGACAAAATAAACAATTCTTAGACATCACTTCAGGCTCTGGTGCCTGTGGAGTTAATCATTATTATTTGACATTTCAAACACAAAATGATTATTCACTTGACCGCTGAAATTACTGCTGGATTAATCAGCAATAAAAACAAACACAACTGCTTCACCACTGAGTTGTTCACCATCTTTTTTCTGTTTGTGTAGAGCCTATTGTATTCAAACAGAGCAAAAGCTGCATTTTTACCTTGACATTCAAGACAACAAGCTTTTTCCAAAACATCTTTGTTTTGCTCAAGAAACAATCTGACACTTTGAGTCATTTGGAGTTTGCACAGTGATCAAGCTGTGGTATCAAAGTCCGACCAACACAGTCACCTGACTCAGTCGTGAGTTAAGGTTAGCTGCCCATCATGACAATGTACTCCTGTTTTTTAGCATCAAATAACTAATAAAAACCAAACTAATCACAAAATGTATTACTTGAATGCATCATAGTGTGATAAAAACTAACTAAAATCAGGGCCTGACTGATACATCCGCCAATATCGGCCTGTCACAGATTTATCTGAACTGACATTTATGTTCTCTGATGTATGCTGATACTAAATTTGTTTTTGAAGGCCAGAAAAACGTTTGGACTAGTGATTTAAAACGGTGCAATTACAGATTTTCTCCAGCAGAGGGTGGCCCATTATTTAATGACTAATAACAAAAGTGTTTATTGTTCAGTACGCTGGTGTTGGGAAT
>JAQLOL010000022.1:5621461-5644189 GCA_029783665.1 Naso thynnoides
GTTGGGAATGCAGGTGTTAAAAAATAAGATGTTCCCATTAAATTTCTTTGTCACAAGTATTTGATGACCACATTCAGCAAATATTGTACATAATATCAGATGATATGTCGGAAACTGTAATTTTCTTGCTCCCTTATTGAGATATTGGCAGAAAAAAATCTCATGTTGGTTGGGCCCTACCTAAAATGGAAGAAAACATCATTAGGGAAGATTTATTTGATGTTTACTTTGATTATTTAGTTTGACCCGAGTCCCTTCTGCAAACGTGGAGGGGTGGAATTTATGACCTATACTGCAGCCTGACACCAGGGGGCGATCAAGATGTTTTGGACTCTAACTCTGTACTTTATTATCATTTATTATGTCATGAACAAGTGATAGTACAACCTGGCTTTTCAAATGCTGCTTTAACACATTACCACCATCAGTCTTGTGTGTGACAACATGTAAGAAGTAAAGACACACAGAGGCAAAGAAAGAAAGCACAATATGTAACAGAGTAAGGACAAGGTAAGATTAACAATTACGCTGCAGGTAAACTCACTAAGTCTTTGGTTGCTTTGAGCTTTTTTGAGCCACTTTTCCTGCATCCTAACTCCAGTCAGCAGCAGCATTTTGACACACATCCCCTCTGCAGCGTCTACATTTCAGACTGTGCCTGGGCAGCTCATCAAAGCAGCCATGATGGTGGAAGCTAATTTCTCCCTGGTGAGCTTGCTGAGCTCCTCTCCCATCCTCCACTCACTCTCATCTCTACAGCAGAGAGAGGGCATGTAGTAACAAGAGCCACTATGAGGATCACAGGAGGAGTCAGAAGGAGGAGGAGGAGAAGGAGGAGGAGGAAGCAGGTTGACAACAAAACAGAGATATGAGAGGGTCATCCTCAGCTGCTATGTGTCCATTGGGAGGGCTGATAGTAGAATGCCTCAGACTGACCAGCAGCTAATAAACAGATGATTCAACAGATAAAGTCCACACCGCAGGCCCGGAAAACAGTTGATATGCAGTCAAGAAAGCACTAATGGAAACACACAAAGCACTTAGAACGCCCACAACACTGACACACGTGGTGCTGTAATAAAAATCTGTTTTCTGTGACTAATTATTTTCATATCCTTCCAGGAGAAAAGTGAAACTACAAGAACAGATTCAGGATAAGCTGATTACGGGGTGGGAAGGATGTCCAGCATCATTTGCTCATGCTGGTTTATAATGTTTTCAAGCTGTGCTTCAAATTTCTTTCACAGTATGAAACTCAAATCACCCATATCTGGACATCGTGAGGGAGGTTTTTTTTAAATTCAATCTTGATTTCAGCGAGATATTTGGGCCCACGCTGATGTTTTTCTGCCTCTTCACAATATTTCCTCTCATTCTCTGGTTCTTCTTTTATTTGCTGAGCTCTCATGTGTATAAAATTATTGTATTACATAAGTTATTTGTCACTTACTATTTGTTTGTGTGGTTGAATTGTTGTTCTGATGACAGTTGGTGAAACTGATTTGTACAAATGCAAATTAAAAATGCACAATATATTGTATACTTTTTACAACTACAAGTCTTTCAATCAAAGCAATGGAAGCAAAAGTTGTAGTCAATGACCACTGGAGTAGTGTGGGATTGTGGGATTTGTTAATTTTATGGTTAAGCAGCTGCCTTACAGATGAAAATTTACAAGACTGAAAGTGGAAGAAATGGTTATAGATGACATAACGCTGATGTATTTCACTTTTATTCATGCTGCATTAAATCTTGTTTGCCAACTTCCTCTCTCACTCTCTCTGACCAGTGTTACCCAGAAATTTTGCAACAAGTACAAAATGAAACGCAGCCCTACTCAGATCTCTGAGTTTGAATTGCTGGAAACATTTGGGAGAATGTAAGCACATCTAAACAAAATCTATGACAAAGACATAGAGACATTTTAATGGAAATGCTACAAACTTCAGCGTTCTCACTATTTTATGGCCCCTCACAAAACACACACTGAGTCAGTGTGATGTGAAGCGAGCGATTACATTTTCACAACATTGCAAAGCTGACAGGCCCATGAAGACCAAACACTATCTCAATATTTTCATGATCTCCTTGCACATGATCACCCAGCGGAACGATGAACACGACTCATTTACTGGGACATTTTCCCGCATGGTAATAAAAGTCTGTGTCGAGAGAAAGTTTCATTACCGTTGGCTTGTTTACACTGTTTGAACATTTTTATACATTTTATACAGCATCCCAAGAGTCTGTCTGCACACATGGTCAGTAACGAGTAAAAATATCACGTTTTCTGCAAGCTGAGAGTCGATTTATTCACACTGAGATCCTCAAATATATCTTGTTACTGATTACAGCTCTGGACCGAGCCAGAGATCTGATGAGTGAGTGTGAGCGTCTGCATGTAGGCAGTGTGTTTCTCACAGTTATCATACTGCACGGTGCCATTTGGAGGCAAGAACAATACCATTTGGTGAAAGATTGAACTTTAAATGTCCTCCATTCCCATTTAACACTAATTTTAACCAGACAAACTGCCTTGTTATTGCTCTTAAGAGTTATATTTTAAAATAATGTTTAATTTTTTCCCTTTTTTTAGCATTTCCCCTCATTTTCACTAAAATTTGCTGAAGTTCCCAGTGCCATCTGATTAATTTCACTGCGATAAGAGGTTTGGTATGCAATTCACGTGTTGTTAATTGTGAATAATTTTTTTTTAATGAGAGATACTGCAGTTACAACCATTTGTGTCTTCCTAATGTTACTGCTAAAGGAACCTGTTTAAATCTGATCGGCCTCCTCTTAAAGCAACAACATGTAACTTGGCCGTGACCCGCTGCTTAAAAAATGAAACGTAACGATTTGCATTAATACATCACACAAAATAGCAATTTCAGTAAAAACGGGTCAAATGTTGTGGAGAAAATGTCCTCCGATTTTCCCGCTGACGTCCTACGACTGCTCTGTCTGTCTGCAGCCTTTTATTTAGCAGAGCTGGCCCCAACAACAACCCACTGCTGCAGCTGTAGCTTCGGTCTGCAGGCAGCCTTCATGTTGCTTTCAGGAACCTCCGTGAATCACACAGCTGAGGCAGAGAAGTCACGGGACATCAGAGGGAAAACCAGAGGACATTTTCTCTGTATAATGTAACCCAGATTTACTAAAATTGCTGTTTTGTGTGATGTATTGACGTGCATCTTTAAGTTTTAATTTCAAGCTGTGGGTTGGAGTCAAGTTACATATTGAAGGGGGTTCTTACGTTGGCTCGATGAGGCTTCCTCATCATTTTGTTTATATATTTTTAAAAATCTTTTAAAACAAGTTTTTGCTTCTTCAAAAGAAACAAAAGGATTATTGCTGTTGAAGAACTGGAACATTAAAGCTGCAGGCAACGTCTGGAAATCAAGCTAGTTGTAGCATGAAACCTCAATAAGCAACTGCGCTGCCCCTCCCTGTTTTTGCTCTGTAGCTCCACCCTTCACCTGGCTCACTTTTTATTTCATTTGTTTTCGCTCTCATTTTTAGATGATTGCCTTGATACGTTGGCTTTCCTTTTTTCTGGGTTGCTGCTGTCTGTGTAGCTGTTGCTAAAGCTGGAGAAGCAACTTTTCCTCCTGTGTTGTCCACCATTGTATCAGGCTTTCACTAGCTGTGAGGGTACGTGAATGTGCATCTGCCTTTGTAAAGCAGCCAATAGGAACACACACTCTCTAAAATGACCTGTGATTGGTTGAAAAGTGTCCGTCATGATCTTCATTTTCTAAAGTCTGAATACAGAGCCAAGTAGAGGTGCAGATGTCTGGTGTTTTTTCAGAGTACCTGAATTACAATATGCCAAAGGGTTATTATGGAATTTTTGCTGAATGACACCAAACATAAACTGCCTACCCCACCTTTAAGTAATATCTCTAACTACACTTTTAATTTTGAGTTTGTGAGTAAGTGAGTTCGTTACAGCTTGAACATATAATTTTATCCATTGACTAATTAATGACAAGTTAGATCTTGTGTGGGTGTTTTATGTGAAGTCATTTGTGACAGAAGCTATTTAGATAAGCAGTTTGATGAAAATGAATCGACAGATAATTAGTGTAAAGTTAAATAAAGCAACACATTTAAAGAAAATCAAAGGTTAAAATGAATCAGAAAATGCTGCACATCGAATACAGCAACTTACAAATAGCTTAATGTGAGGTAACAGATTTAGCATTACATAAAGGTGACACAATCAGCACTCAGGCTCTTTTCAGAGTTACAGATTTGTTAAACCTGAATGAGTTACAAATGGGAAAAACCTGCCTGACTCATTTTTGTGTTTGGTTACTCACCACAAAAGGACACAATATGGCTGCTGTCTTCATGAACAAATTTCCTGGTGACGGCTTCCTCCATTATCTGCTTCACCTGTCAATGACACAGCAGATGCTGGATGACTCATTCATTAACATGCCAGTAAAAACAGTCTGTGAGGGGCTCGCTGGTGACAGTGATAAAGAATATGTCAGAGGATAATTATGAGCATTTTTTAAATAAGTGCAAGAGGATAAAACAATGTGAAGAGAGCGCTGTGCTTGGGGGTGAACTGGGGTTTGAAAAGTTAAGAGCTGAGAGAAAACTCAGTGAGTGGGAAGAGTGCATTTTAAGTTGGTGGATGAGTCACCAGTTCTCATCCCAAGGACCTCTACTGGGAATTGGAAGCGGTACATGTGAGGGTGGAGGGGGGAATGAAGGGAGGAGAGGCGCAATCATCCATCACAGACCCCGTTTTCCTGAACAGTTCGTAATCCTCAGCGGGAGCAATTGATTCTGTTGCGTCAAAGCCTGATCACATCCCATTCATGCAAGCCCGACTTCTTTTTAAAAACGAGGGGGGAGGTCAGACACACGTGCACACAAGGTTACTCTCATATTCAGGTTTTGTACTCACAGCAATGCACGTTTCTTCCTGCTGACCTGACAACAGCTACAGACTAATAATTGAGACGGCTGATATTCTACATCAATCCCTGCCGTGGCTATGGAGACGTTCCCCCTGTGTGGACACCGCGCAGCAATCTGTATGGGGAATGTCAACCTCCGGACACAGAAACACAGACACTGCAATTTCCTGTTCAAATGAGTCTGTCCACAACGACCAAATTACCCTGCCTGTTCAACCGCTACCCAAATACACACGCTTTTGCTCCAGTGGCTTTATTCCAAAAGTTTTTTTCACTCAATCTAAACATTGATTCGATCCTTCAGTGATGTGAGCGAATCTTGTCACTGAGAGGCAGATTAGTGGTTGTGAAGCAGCCAGCTGTCCAACGTTATTAGTCTTCTTGGTTTAATAATTACATGATCATACATGATCATAAAAGTTTCTGGGAGATAAAGCTCTGTCCTCAGGTTCGATTTTCCACTATGGTTTAATTTTATGGACCAATGATTTTAATATCTGGAACACCCACTCCAGACAGGTGGGTTATAATAGCTGTAACTTGTTGGAGATGTGCTGTGATCTTTTACGAAGTGGTAATGAAAAGGCCTTCGCTGTGAGTCATTTATTAGGCACTCATGGTTTTAGGTAAGCAGAAATATTAGCAGTAAGATGTATTTAATCTAAAACTGTGAATGTGGTATTACTGATGTATTATGGGAAGTTAAAATTAAATGTTATAGTTGAGCAACAAGAAACTAATCGCACCTTCATTACTTTGGCTGGGCAATGTATTAATATTATCTCGCTATAGTGATATGTGTGTAAATGATGTCATAGAGTTTGGTAATTGTTTTAATCGTTTTATCGTTATATCGTGATATGGCATAAGTGTTGGGTTTTTTTTTACTGGTTTTAAAAGCTATAAGACAGGAAATAGATGTAAACAGTTTGAGTTGTTTAATATCTGTTCTTACTCACTTGGGCATTATATTCACATTGGGGATTGTTTTTTTTTTTTTAATTAAAAAATCTCATTGTTATATTTTGTAGATCTTGATCTACTTGCGCATGCGTTTGTTTTGGAAGCAAGTGAAAGAAAGACACAACATATTTTAACACTATTTTCGGTACCACTTTACATCAAGTCTATCCTTATAAAGGGTTATAAATGTTTAATTAACTAGGCTAATAATTAGGGTACGACTACCTTATTAACCATTACTAAAAAGTTATAAAAAGTAATAACAATTTTCATACATGTTAGAAACTCATTAGAAAACTGTGATGTGTTTCACACTTCACAATAAGGCTACCTTTTGCCAGCTATAAATGTCGGTGACTCATAAGTAAACAGTCATAAAAATTAGATGCAAAGAAACATCAAGATTTGATGGGGAGAGAATTGACCCAGTGATCAACAGATAAGGAACGTTTAGGCTCTGAAAGTGAGACCAAGAATGGGTGAGTAATACACATGTGGAATGCTGTCCTTCAGAAGATACCAACCAACATGAAGCATCACAATATACAACTTCATTGTAGTAGGTAATTACTGGGTAATTTCCTAATTAACTTTTCTAATGACAGAGGGCATTTCCATCCAACCATAATTCTATTGGTGGATAACAAATATCCCATGAGGGAGACAGCTGAACATGCAAACTGGCAAAATGACATGAGAAAGTAAGCTAAGGAACTAGCTAGATCTAAGATTTAACAGAAAAGCTGCAATACAGCAGTTATTTGATCTCACCAAATAGTAAGCCTGCATGATGTAAGAATATTGTCATAACTTGTTTGTAACGGTTTATTAATGACTTAAAAGGTATTTACAGCCTAATTTATGAGCCATTTCCAATCAATTGTTGTAAGTTGTTTGATTGTTTATGACTTATAAGGTATTTATAACCTAATTAATGACCTAGTTAATAAACCATTAACAACCAATTAGTATATAACTTGTTTATAGCTGTTTATTAACGACTTATGAGGTATTCATAACCTAATAAAAAAAGACTAGTTTATAAACCATTTATAACTGTTTTTAAAGGTAGACCTAATGTGAAGTGGTACCCTATTTTCTTTTCACTTACATATTTGAAGCAAATAAAAGATTAATAACATCAATATGACAATGCTGAAGCACAGTAAACATTTTACTAACATTAGCATTCATACAGCTAGTTTACATGTAATTTCGACAGCAAACAGATGCTATAGCCATTTTGCTGGGCTAAAGCTAAAGCTATCAACATTTCTTACTAATGTGTTTTATCTTCATTATTATAAGCCAACAGCAAGATTTATGTAACTTTATTACCAAGGCCAGCATAATATGCTACATTATAAATCTGTTATTTTGCTGCCTTCTGGCAAAACAGAACTTATCTGCTGCTGCATCACCAGAATACAGAGCAGCTTTTTTCCTCAGGCTATAAGGAACTTATATTCATCTGCAGCAGTCTGACATAAAAAATAGTTTTAATTTTTTGTAAGTGACCTGCTGGTAGGAATTAGTCGTGTCAAGAATGAAAATATGGAAACCATCTTCTCACTGATGGTCTTGTTTGCTAATGAAAGTCATATGGAGGCTTCAGTTGGGTTAGGAGTGTTTCAGAACAAGTTAAAAGTTCTCCATACTTTGATCTAAGACACTGCATTATTGTTTTTAAGCAGATCACATGTTTTAGCTGTCATTTAAACTCAGGGGTGTAAAAAAGTAAAAGTTTCTCTTAGATAAGCAGAGGAGTGAAAGTACACAGTAGCATGAGATAAGGCATTGAGTTAAAGCATATTTTCTGCCAATAAATTTCTCTTGAGGTCAATATCGGTGAGATAATTTTACATTTTATGTATTTTCGTAATTTCATAACCTGTCCTTTATGCACATCTGACAGTAAGAATGATACAGAGAGTAAAGATGGATGACTTAATCTTCCAAAGCTCGGAGGTATTTCAAAAAGAATTAAAAAAAAATAAAATAAAATAAAAATCAGACATCTGGGTCTCAGAATGTATAAAATGTTCACAGCAGGTACGACATGTTTGCCTATTATACACAGGTGCAGCAGTTTGATGTCATGAGCAATTGTTATTTTCCTGTTTATTCTTCTTCTCTGTGTTTATTTGTTACCACATACTGTGTCAGATTGTGTAAATGCTGCATTTGTTTTTTTTTTAAGATATTTTTTGGGGCTTTTTGTGCTTTTATTTCTTGGACAGGACAGATGAAGAGTAGACAGGAAACAGGGGGGAGAGAGGGGGAATGACATGCAGCAAAGGTCCACAGGTGGAATCGAACCCGGGTCCACTGCGGCAAGGACATAGCCTCTGTATATGGGGCGCCTGCTCTACCAACTGGGCCACCGGGCACCCCAATGCTACATTTGTTAAGTCAATAAAAGCAATGTCGCTTCATTTTACTTGCCCCATTTATAATTACAGGTATTGATAGATATCATGCACCCTCCCTACAAAAAACATCCATCAATCAATATGAACTTTATTTTACCTGAATTAAGAGAGAACAGTAAAACAAGCCATTTTAATTTGAGATTTAACTGTGAGATACAAAACAGCTTATTTTCTTGTGGTGGAGCAGAGAAAAATCTGCCCATTGAGTGCTGATTGCACCCTCGCTGTTAATGGAAGATGAGGAACTAAAACTGGCTAATCTCTCACCTAATGAAAAAAGACTAAAAAGCTGTACAAGACAATTGCACCCAGAGCTTCTTCCCCCGAAATCATTTCTATAAAGAAACATTTGCTAATTAGGCAGCAGCCATTACTTAAATTTGGCCTGATGGCATCAGTAGCATTAAGTATTGTAATCTTCAGCAATTATTCATGCTCACAACTCAACAGACACAGAGACAGTGCCAGTCTGATGTGACGCACACCCCCTCCAACCGCAATCACACTTTGATAAAGGACTGTGCACACACACGCACACACACACACAAGACATCAGGGACATAACTGCACCAGTTCTCTCTCTAAGTGCACCTGACATACATAACGCAGACACAGACTCCTCCTTGTGTTTTCTTGTCTCTCTCATCTGGGCTACAGATCAGGCCTCTGAGGAATTTAATGTGGTGAAGTGTCTGCGCGCAGACAACCTGCAGGTTTCTATGGAGATGGCACGTGCTGCACACTGGATCACTTCCGCCTTAGAAAATGCGTCAACAACATTCATTCATTTTTAAAATAAACAAAAGGCTGCAGCTCTCTGACTACAGTAATTGATCATATCTTAATGTATGCTGCTAGTGTGTTAATAAGTGTTAATAAAACTTAGATTCACCAGAAATTTACCATTCAGAGTAGGTATATCTTGTCATATACCACCAAAGAATATATTTTCTCTAGCATTCACAGACAAAACAACGTGCGTGATATGACAAAAGTCATTAAACGTCTCTGTTGCGGCAGTGAAACCTGATGAATCTTATCTGAAGAACCACTGTAGCTTGAAGGCATCAGGCAGAGTGATAAAAGATCTTTAAAGCATTCCATTTAACTCCTGCAACAGCAGAGCCAAGACATAAGAGCCAGAGAGGAAAGCCACATCCATTAACATCAAACCCTTCATTATTCATCATCTGTGGTCACTGATGAATGAAAGCAGCACACGGAGAAAAAAACTTAATTGCTTATACATGTTAATCCATGCATGGAGAGCTATACTTCAGATTTAAAGTTAAGTGTCACAACCATACATTTAAAAAAAGCCTTTATTGTTTAATCAATAATTTAATTGTGAATAAGCAGACTTATGGCTGTGGGATATTACGATACACATCATGTGATAATGGAAAAACATGTAATGTTTATAATATGCTCTTGTTGTGTAACTCATTTGGACGAGGTTTGCATTTTTCATGAACGCAACAAAAACAAACATGGAGGACAATGAATGTGAGACAGAATGAGGTGGATCCAAACATGAGATGGGCTCCAACCAGCTGATGTGGTTTGTTTGTGGAAAGTGATGCGGCTCAGAAAATGGTACTATGCATTAATAATTCAGACTACCTTCACATTTCAAGCCTAAATTTATTTTGTTTGAAAGTTTTTTTATTTTATGCAGTCATAGTTTTTACTTTGTTACGGGCATCATTGAAAGTTGGGACCATGGCTTTAAATCAAAGCAGGAAAATAAACAAATATGAGAAGGTGCCTTTTTTTTTTTTAAAAAAAGGGGGGGTGGGTTAGGCTTTTGGGGCCTTTTATTGGTAGGACAGTTGAAGAATTGGACAGGAAATGAGGGAGAGAGAAAGAGAGAGAGAAGAATGACATGCAGCAAAGGGCAACAAAGTGGAATCCAAACCTGGGGCAACTGCAGCAAGGACACAACCTCTGTCCATGTGGCATCCGCTCTACCAACTAAGCCACCAGGGCGACCAGAGTAAGTACCTTTTAGTAGATACTTACCGCAAGTACCTTTTTGTAGATACTTACTGCAAGTACGTAATAAAAAACAGCTTTTTCCATGTGGTAGTTGGTTGAAAATGTACAATAATGTGATATGTATCTTTGGACCAAGGATATGAGATTTTGGTCATATCCTACGGTCATTAGCGGACAAAAAAAGCAGTGAACAGTCTGAACTATGTAACAAGGCAACCTTACCCCAGGGTCTATTTGGTAGCTATTCTGGACCTTTTGATCAGCAGACATTGAACTGTGGATATAAAAATGTCCATTTTTCTGAGCACTTTGAGGACTTTGTGTCCTTATTGGCTTAGCCTTGAGGTGAGATTATTTCATCAGCTGACAAGGTCAGCAGTGAACCTTCAGCCTCAACCTGAAATTATTTTAAATGACACATCTTAAGGTCTTGGTGGACCATAAAGCTACTGCACTTTTTTTTTTTGTCCAATTTAATGAACTGTCACACCAGCAGCACCTTTGTGTCTCAGCTTGATTAGTGGTGAACAAACAGATAGAGGCAGTGGTTTTATATCACACTCCATCCAGACAATCCAATCTCATCCATACTGAAACCTGATTATGAATATATTAACCCGGAAAGGTTAGAAACTGCATAACAGACTCACTATAATAATCTCTATCAGTATCTATGACAACAATAATATTGGATGATTTCTCTGCAGCTGGTCCTGCATTATGCATCAAACCTGAATTGTTTTCTATCAAGATACATACAGCAATCAGAAAATCTCTATGAAGCAGAAAACACAACAAGACGGGTGGATCATCTTACACTCACCGTCTGCAACCCTACCCCGAGCAACCTCGGCCTTAAAAAAAAAAAAAAGTGAAACAGGAAGGCAAATGGTGTGGATCTCTGTGGCCTGCTTTCTAATCGTCTCTCCGCCGCTCTCTCTCTCCTTTAGCAAACACAGGTGTGTGTTTGTGTGCACATGCGGAAACAGAAAGGCAGAGGACGAAGCACACTTCAGTGGCACTATCAGAGCAGGATGAAGAGACGAAGACAGACTGAGAGGGATCTGTAGCAAAGTGAAGGCAAATAAAACCAGTTTTGTGCCAGAAGGTAATTCTGCCGCCACAGACATCCTGTGCTCTCTGGATAATGGCCCACATCCAGGTATATCTGAGCAGACGGGTGGCACATAACCAGCTGGACAAGGCCAGCGTGAGAACACGCAGCATCGAGACGCCATATGGTGTAACCCACACAGAGTAATAAACATAAACTAATGGGAAAACGTACAAACAACAAAGACATCTATCTTTAATTTAAAGGGAATTGACATGTCTGAAAAGCACAGAAAGACATGAAATGTCTTTGTTGACTCACTTAGATTAAGGCTGATTTTCATGAAGTGCTATCTGTAAATAGAGTGAGCTATCATACTGTATTGTTGGTTCATCCATGAAGTCTATCAGGCTGCGTATGTGGTAAACAGTAGCAGAGCGAGGCTGTATCAGCACACAGGAGGCAGGTTTAATCATGGGAAGGGTCTGGTCTCCACTGATAAGGCTGCTAACAGGACCCACAGGAAACTAATCACACCAAAGTCTCCACTTTCCTCCTTTCGCAAGATCAGGGATGAGATTTTTATCTTCATTCGTTTGTTAGGAAAAAAAAGACTTGTAATTTATGAGGCAATCCGAGTTGAAACTAATTAAATAAATTCGTTAGTTGTTAACAGAGGAAGGTTAAAGATGCGGTCGGCTCTGTGGTAAATGTGGCCAGATAAAGGAAATGCTCCATTAAAACTACTTGGACTGCTCCTAAGATGAATAAGTTTTCAGTGATCAAAACCAACAGTATTTAAGGAGTTTTGTTTATGACTGACAGCTCACGTGGTTGAATGTTTTTATTCGGAATGTTTTAATGTTAAGTCAGCTGTTGGTGATTCTGAGAAAACCTTCCAAAACAAACAGAGAGAAACAAAAACCTCAACAGGAAAGAACACAAAGTACACACCACTGAAAGATAATGGAGACACAATAGAGTGACACCACACAGCAGCCACAGGGCTAGAATATCAAGCCAGCGGCAATGTGCCACCCCATACACCCCATAATGCAATGCCCAATTTTACAGCAGAAATAAACATGACAGCTGTGCTTGGGGGTTACATAAATCAGTCAATTGAAATTCTATAAATGCTTACATTCAGGCTTATATATCTGTCTGGTCAGCCAGACGTTATGGGCGAAGCAATGCACATCCTCCCTGGCTCCACCATCTCGTCCAAATATTACAACTTCTGGCTCCAAAGAACTAAGATGTCGACAGCCATGATGCCAGAGTTCACAAATCAATAAATGACATCACATTGGCTCCATCTGCTAATTTATAATAATAAAGTCTGATAGTATGTCAAGCTGATATTAAGCCTTCTTTAGCTTTTCACAAGCCCTTAGTTCAAACTTAGCCTCCCTGTGATAGCCTAAATATTTTTACTGAGTGGAAACCAGAGACTCCGCCCACTCCACTGAGTGCACTTGATTCTCTAGATCTGGCATTGCCCTTTGAAACTGTGATTTCTGTGGTTAAAAGGATGATTATCCAATGAGTGCCTTGAGTGAGGAGCCACGGGCGTCTGTCGCAAAATATCCGACATTTCAACTGATAAAGCCGAGTTACACGACCAAAAACAGTAATGTGGTTGTATGTGGTGTCTTTGGTATGAGTTTTTAAAAAATTCAGAATTTGTACATGGAGAAGTGACACGTCTGTTTAAACTGATGCTCCTCCTTGCCAGCTCCTGCCGGGAGGACACAACATCTGTCCTGGTGTGCGGTCGGCAGCGAGATGCAGGAAGTAATGCTGTAGGTCCTGTTTACTGCCCACGATGATAATAATGTGATGAGTTTAAGTGAAGAACGTTTGTTTTTTCCCACAATGCATAGCAGGTCAGAATCTTAATCATGACACAACAGGCTATAATAACATCTGTATGATTATTATACTTCTTTCCACACACACTCATCAGTGGGCGAAACACCTCCTGGCAATGAAATGACTGTTTGCGTGAAATAAATTTGAAAAGGCAACAACCAATTAGGAAGAGTTGGGGAAAATCGAATCACCTCCCTCTGAGAATCGCTCAAAGTGGAGGCAACACCAGACCAAGAGGATCGAGTCAACTCAGGGATGGGCAGAGTCTTTGGTCTGGGCCCAGGCTAATACATCCTGAAATAAAACGGGTTTCATTGCACAGCCTCGTTCTTACAAAGAAATTATCACACAAAAGTGTAGTACAGTAACTGTTCGGTTTAAGCTGAATTAACCAATGAAGCCAACATTAGCCTGCTAATAGTACAGTCTGTTGGATAAGTTATTTGGATTAGGGAAGCCCTCAGGAAGTGCACCAGTCCTTGAAGCTAATTTTACCTAGTGGCAAAACTGTGTAATTGCATGTAACATGACACACAAAAGCCCCCCCCCCCCCCCAAAAAAAAGCTTTACTTGTGAAATAAGCCTCTGAGAATTTTGATATTTTTTAGCATCTCAATCCACACAAAATAAATTCTTTTACTGCTAATATTCATAGCCCACTTTTTTTCTCCCCACAAGCGGTTCCTTATTCTCTTTCGCTCTTCCTGGCTGTAGGGTGTGTTTGTATGACCGAATTACCCTCAAATGATGGAGAGTGACATGAGGGGTTGATAAACAGCTGAATAAACCGCCACAGCTGCTTCCATATTTGTTTTCACTAAACGCCATATAACACATTCATATCAGACACACACACACACACACACACACACGCACGCACACACACACAGTTTGTGTCTGACTGCAACCACCAAATGGTTTGGCATCAGGCTCATGGTTTGCTCTGCCATAAACGCAACACACACTGTTTGTCCACCTAAATAATTACTGAGCTGCAGCATCTGCACTCACACAGGAAGCACTTAAGAAGAAATACAGATTAAAAACAATGACCTATACTTTAAAGACTACAGTAAGTTAAATAGGGTAACCCTTTTTTGTTTTTCAACCTTTTTAAAGAGGTTCAGATGATTCTCTGAGCATCTTTCTCAGGTGTCATCATGAGAAGACAGAACATTCAGTAACGTACACACACAGCACAGTAAACATGTCTTTAGTGTGAATAGGCTGAAAAGGTTTCCTGTGTACACAATAAACTACACAGCTCCATACAAACCAACGTGTTTGTTTTACGATAACTGCTGAGCTGAAAACACCCACCTCCTTCTTGACGGTGCGCAGCAGCCGCTGACGGGTCTCTGCCTCTGAAACACAACACAAACAGTCACACACACTTTCACAGTTTCTCACAATCAAACTCATTCTCTACTCTCCGGAGAAGACAAACAGAAATTACAAAGATTTATCTTCAAGTTTTCCTTTTGCTCACACCTGCCATGATTGTTGCCATGGATCCTGTCTCCTGTCTGCGCGCGGCACTCCTCCCATCAGCTGAGTGCTGCCTGCACACTGCGATGAAGATCACGACTCCTCCTCCTCCTCTCACACACGCCTCTTAAAGGAACATGCAGGGTTCCCACTAGGTGGCCCAAGCATCACTAAAGCATCATTAAAGCATCATTAAAGACAGCTTTCTAGATTTTTTAAACTTTAATATTTTGTCTGAAAAAGCAGCGATATATGCCTACATAAAGAATGGCTGTTCTTAAGAATGAAAAAATAAAATTGAAACTTAAATGTAAGTTTCACTAAATGAACATTATGCTGTGATCTCCTTATTATGATGTTATCTTTCCACAGAAAATATTTTATCAATACATTCGGTGCATTTACACACTAAAAACTGACACGTAGAAGAACCATGTGCTTGTTTTAATTGAAACATTTTATCTTTACACCATCTTGTGGTCAAAATATGGAAAGACCGCAAGTAAAATTTTGTTATGAATCAGATACTGTAACTGCGAATCACACAGATCTTTTTTAAAAGATGTAACTGATCTAGTTAAACCACTTGTGATTTATTGTGATTTTGCATCTATCATGTGCCAAAAACTGAATACATTGCCTTTTAAAGCAAATATGCTCCACATGCACAACATCTAATGGTCTTTACAGTCAGGCAGCCTGGAGTTCAAAACATGGGGCATAGCAGGTTAAAATATCTGGATTATAATAAATGCTATGGATGAACAATACCCTGTATACCTGTGTTTCCACTCACAGTAAGCTAGTTCTGCTTCCTGTCATAAAATATATAAAATGTCTGCCTTGTTTCAACGCCAATGTAAACATGTGCCAAGACAATTTACAAAGCCATTTAGTCCTTTTATTAGAATCAATTTCAACCTATTTCTAAGTAATATTACAAAAGAGCTGTGTTTCATACTGTCCAGAAGATGGCGACTGTGTCATTTTTGTTGTCTAAGACCCCCCAAACAGCAAAATAATACTGTATGCACTATGATTTCTCAGCCTTATTTTAAATGAGAATTCTCATCTGGCAACAGTTTTCAAGTGTGTGTTGTATAAGTGTGAACATGATGAAATAAAACCACCATCTGAGTCAAAATATGAGCAGGAGGTTCAGGCAGCTTTAGTGCACTGGAGTGTGGAGGTTCTTTGGTCTGTGAGTCCAGTTGTGCCTGCAGTATGGAGCTGTCAGGTGGATCAGGTGGTCAAAGGATGGAGCAATAACACAGGGTGACAGACTGAGAGGAGCAGCAGCGGACCCCTCAAAGCTCCGTATGCAGTTTCCAGACCAACAAAATCCACAGGTTTCCTCTGTGGATAAACATGTAAAGAAGTTATTCCTTGTCGTAGACCCTAAAATTCAGATCTAATCACATGTTGGGACTTGACCAATAACTGGATTTTTCCAGCATATCAAAACAGGTTGTGAAATAGTCATGCAAAGGATTCTTGTGCATGAGTGCATGAGCTGACTTCCAAATGGAGAATTCATGTCTGTTAGCACTTGTCCTGTTTAGACAGACATGATTTTCAATACAATTGCCTCCTAACCTCAATCAAAGTGCTTATTTTGTTGCCCCAATGTAACCACAGACAGAAATCCACACTGTAAGAAATTCCTGTGAAATCTGCAGTAATTTACTGTTTTATTTATACTGTAAACAATTTTTGTAGAAGAGTGCTGTATACAGTACAGTAAAAATTCGTTTACTGTAGAAAATCACTACTGTTTAAAAAAATCACATTAAAAAACACAACTACTATAGAAGATCACAGTAGTCCAATCATTCCTGTAAAAAAAAAAAATCTCAGTAGTGAAGTACTACTGAATATCCTGTGTTTATATGGTAATTGTATGTTATGAATAGTCAGCATTCCTTCTGGTGAGGCTGCTATTTGGCTGAGTGGTCAGTGCAGCCTACTATGCTTTGGGAGACAAAGGTTCAAGACCTGCTGTAAGAATCCCCCTTGTGAAAAAGACTATAAATCTTTTATGCTACTATACAGCAAAAGACCAAGCACTGTAAAAACAAAAAACAAACAACAACAACAAAAATTCACAGTGTGAATACAGCTTACAGTAAAGAACAGTATTGTAAACAAATATACAGTAAAGAACATACAGTAAACCATCCAGTACTGTGAATACATTTTACAATAAAGAAAATGCTACTGTAAATACATGTACAGTAGTTAACTATAAATATAATTACAGTAAATTATTTGTTAATTGCTTCCAAGAGTTACTGGAAATTTCACAATAACTTTTTTTAAAGTGCAATTCTGGACTTCTGTGTGAAATCTCCTCTTTCCTGCAACTTCAGCAAAGTTAACAAGTAACATCCACAAATCTTATCTATTAAAATTTGTCACTGCTTAATGAAATACTGTGAGACTGTGTTGCTTCCTATTTAGAAATTACAGTGTGTTTGGGGGATATGATAATTTTTTGGATATTAGCTTTAAATATAGAGCAGCAGTTCATGTGTCATTGGCTGAGAGAGAGGATTCCTCTTTTTGCAGTGGCTTCATTGTAGCGACTAGTCACATTTTTCTCTCTATTTTCCTCACCAGCATCCCCTTCAACCCAGGATTCCCTCGCTAGGGTGACTCACACCTTGCATTGGCGTTAGATAATGTGAGGTAATAGCATGTCTTGTGAAATGCCATATGAGGACTTCCGCCTGAGTAAGCAGCACACCAGCTCATCTGCAGCTTGTCTTTGCTTGTTTGTCAATGGGGAAACAGCAGAAGTTATTTACATGTGTTTGTCAGTTTCAACACTCACGACAACAAAGACACATTAGGATTTATTTACAACAAAGAATCAAATCAATAATCTGTGCCAACATGGACATGAGTGTGATTTGATTTATGATCAAACCTTAAATAAGGAGGAAAGTTGCACTTTACTTTTATGCACTCAGATGAGAGAGGAGAGGATTTTACAATGGATCTGACGGGGAGAACAGTTCAAAACTATTGAAAATCCTAAATCTGAGCAACAACAACGCTGTGTCATATCCATGTCTGTTTGCCTGTTAGCAGAGTTTCCGGCAGGACCAACATGAACATGTCCATGTATGATTCGAGTCGACGTGCTCTAACAGGCACCAGGGCGAGCGATGGAGGCTCCTGTCAGTCTGATGTTCTTCTGCCCGTGTGTGCCGATGCACATTGACAGGATTGTATGTTAGAGAATGCCACTGCTATATGGTTTGCTGTTTGGTGTGTGGCCCTCAGGGGCCCCTGCACCTCGGCTGAGCAACAGCAGCCTTTTCCCAGCAGCTCATCATTCACGCTTCCCCATCCTAACTGTGGAATGGAAAGACATGCTGAATCTGAAGAGATCTGACAAGTTTCTATCTATCTATCTGTTTATATAGCTGAAGAATTTGTGATGCACACTTCTGCAAAAAATTACAGAACTAATATTTATCAGAGAAAACAATCTCCAGCTACAGGTTCAGCAGCCAAGTCATGTGACACCAGGCCAGACAGTTTGGCTGCCGCTTGGCTTTTAAGGGACGGTGCTGTGATGGCGTTGGCCGCCTCTGTCGCATCCATTTGCCAAAGTATCTCCATCTGATGCTCCCTCTCTGCGCTCAGACCTGCATGACCGCAGCTCTCTGAAGATCAAGTTAGCAGCCTGTTCAAAGTGCTCGGTGCTAAAAGCGGTGGATTTGATTACAAAGTCTTTTTATTAGGTTTTTCCTAATGAGCGCAGTTAAGCTGCTGTGATTCTATTCTGCTGTCTTCACCAAACTATATTAACATGGGATCAGGAAGCCCTGATGACTCAAAGTGCTATTTATAACTTTTGGAAGTTCAAATGTGCAGCCTGCTCATTGGTTTAAATAGGACTAAATAGGACCAATTTTACCTTTTCTTTAGTTTCACACAATTGTTTTTTGCCCCAGCATTGTTGCATTTATATCTCTGCTATAATATTTATTTGATTGTCACTGTATTTAATACTTTTTGTGAAGCACTTTCTGATGTAGAAAGATGCTTTTTGAAGTATTGTAAATAAAGATGTGGAAAACATGTTGATAATCTTTGATGTTAAACATGATAAAGGCCTATTTAACATTTAGAGGATTGGCAGCAAAAGTGCATGTCTGAAAGCTGCAGGTACCAAAAGGACTTTACAGTGAGACTGTTTTCTAAACTGTAACCACAGTTTTTCATGTAGGCTGTTGTTCAAATGGCTCAATTTGATCCTTAGAACATCCCTGGATGCAATTTCCTATCAAAGAGGGCCATTGAAAATCATTTATTCAAAAGCCTCTATTACAAATTGGAAAGCCAAAAATGCATCTGGTACGCACAATGTGATTGTCTGATTGTCACTAGAGAAAGCCAAATAGCAGACACACATCTTGACCATTAGCCTACTTTCACTAGGCCTATTTACTTCGCTGGCCAACCTGTTGCTAAGAAGAAAAAAAACTACCATCAACTCACAATTTTATTGTAAAAAGTCAGCTGAGCATTTAGAGGCTTGGCGGTGCACAGAAACTGCTCATTAGTTTTTTTTGCACTTAAATATCTACATAAAGAGGACCTGAAACCTCATGGAAAAGTATATAAGGCCTCCTGCTATAAAACTGCACAGTTTGATTTGCAGCATTTAAGTTGCTTAATTAAGGATGTTTAAAAAAAACGGAGTGGAATTTCACAGCAGGCTCATGCATACCATTCACTGAAGCTACATTGAACTGATCAGTTGTTATTGATCAGCAGCCTGGGATCTTTACATCTCTTTATTTTGCAGTTGGAGGTGAGCTGAGAGCTGCTGTGACTCACAGCAAACAGCCTCTGAGTTCTCTGTCTCCTCTGACAGGTTTCTCCAAGTGTCCACTGCAGCTCCACCAACTCCTCCCACTCGCTCCTGTCATCACTACAGGAGACACAGCATCCTCTCTGCTCCTCTGACTGACTTTTCACAGTCCGGTGCCCCGACAGGACTCAGCAGCCATGGCCGGCAGTCTGACCCACCACGGCTCCCCGAGCCCCGGATACAGCGCCAACAACGTCCCGGTGCCGGTAATCACGCAGACGGACTCCAGGGACAAGTGGAGCAAAAAGATGGATTTTCTCTTGTCTGTCATTGGCTTCGCGGTGGACCTGGGAAATGTTTGGAGATTTCCGTATATATGTTACCAAAACGGTGGCGGTAAGTTATGTGGTTTGGAGATATGAGACTGTTGGTTCGGCTTGATTTCACAAGTTAGGTTGAAAGTTAATGTGAGAAGCATGTTGGCCAATTAGAAGAGTTTTAGAGTCACGGATAAGAAAAAAAATGATGATGATTTCGAGTTTATCCTCGAAATCTCGCGAATAAACTCGAAATTTCGACTTTTAAGTTCCTTTACTTACGTTTATTTCATATCCGCAACCCTAAAATCACCTGAAGGAAACACTTGGTGTATTTTAAAGTGTTAAAAATCTATTAAATGTCACTTTGTGCCCGAAATGGCCTCAGATTGTTCAGAAAACAGACTGAAGCTGCGCATCTGGAAAACTGTCCATGGTGCTGAAATGCACATCTGTAGCTTCACATCTGTAAAAAGTCACTGAAAAGTTTTTTTGACTTTTACTTTGACAAAACTTCTATCTATTTAGACTTGCTCACTTTTTGTCAATATTTTTTAACACTTGAGCTTCACAGATTCCCATCAGGATAAGCCTTTAAGGTCTATTTTTAGTTATATCTCTCTTTATTTATATATTTTTTAAATTACAACACAGATTGAATCATAACTTGTTTTGTTGGGATCAGGTTGTGTTATTCAATATTCAAAAATCAGCCAGTTAGGTTGAAAAGAAAGGAAATTTATTTAAAATCTTTCAACAATAAGCCAGCGCAACAAATAAGGTATAAAAAGACCGTAAGACTGGAAGTAAGAGTTCAAAAACATGTATTAAAGGTTGAAAAAAAAAGAGAGACAGGAAGAAAAGAAAGAAAAAAAGGATTCAAAATAAAGAAACAAATGAATAAATAAATAAGTAAATAAATAAATAAAGGATTATTAAGGCATTCCAACATTTTGAGAGTGAATACACAATAAAATGTTACAGAATTTCTTTTTATTTCTGCAGCTTTAATAAGAGATGCTCATCAATGGTTTGATAAAAAAAATATATTCTGAAAAAACAAGATGAATTTGCTGCAAACAACAATTTATACAGCTTAGTTATTAGATCTAAACAATGAACCACAAATAAATCTCATTTTCACTCATATTTAGTATTTTAATTCAGATTTCAGAGCTCATTATTCCCTGGTCTTGAACGTCCTCACTTTGACATCACACATACAGCACAAACACTCATCATGACCTTTGTGTAAAACCCCCACACAACATGTTTTCCCTCATGTGTCTCTGTGCAGGTGCCTTCCTCATTCCCTACATTTTGATGGCCATCTTTGGTGGCGTGCCGCTCTTTTACATGGAGCTGGCAATGGGACAGTTCCATAGAACTGGAGCCATTTCCATATGGAAGCACATCTGTCCCATTTTCAAAGGTGAGACGTCACACTGGGGCTCAAAATCAGCTCAATAAAGTGAAATGGCTGCACTCATTTTAATCTTGTCTGTTTCAGGTATAGGATACGCCATTTGTATCATCGCTCTGTATGTGTCCTTCTACTACAACACCATCATTGCCTGGGCCCTCTTCTACTTCTACTCCTCTTTCTCCAGCATCTTGCCTTGGACAAACTGTGACAATGTGTGGAACACCCCCGACTGCACCAACTATTTTGGCCTGGACAACGTCACCTGGACAAACTCCTCCAGGTCTCCAGCAGAGGAATTTTACACGTAAGTGCATGTAAGTGTGAGTAACAGAAGCCACGTATATAAATAGCTTTACAGTAAGACTCTACACAAACATTGTCAGCTGGTGACGTTCGGCAAACTGTGCTGAACAAGTGAAGATTTATGTGTTTTATCCTTGCAGGAGGAACGTTCTTGAGATCCACAAGTCGTCAGGGCTGAGAAACGTCGGGGGAGTTCGCTGGCAGTTGATGCTCTGCCTTTTTCTCATTTTCACCATCGTTTACTTCAGCCTCTGGAAGGGCGTGAAGACTTCAGGGAAGGTTAGACGTGACAGCAGCTTTAATACCAAACAATATAGAGGATTACTGTCATGATTACTAGTTTCCCGATATCTCTGCTACTCTGTTCCTAAATCATCTCTTTCTTCCACACCAGGTAGTGTGGGTGACTGCCACCTTGCCCTACATAGTGCTCTTCATCCTGCTGATTCGAGGCGCCACTCTGCCAGGAGCCTGGAGAGGTGTAGTCTTTTACCTGAAACCTCAGTGGGGGAAACTGCTGGAAACCAGTGTGAGTTGAACAAAGTTGGTCAGACAGATTGTCTGAGAAGCATAAAATTCACTTATTTTAAACAAGAACAACTCAGTCATGCCTCATATGTTTGGTCTCAGAATCCTTTAAGTGATCCATATTTTCAATTTAAAAGCAGTTAGTGACAGATGATCATATGAAAGGAAAGATGAAAGATGGAATAATGTGTAAAAAAAAGCTTAAATATATGACTTCATACATGCAGATAGAAATAAACAGGATATGTTTATCTTCACTTCTTCTTGAAGTTGTTGAGTTGACCTATTTTTCTCAAATATTTTGAGAGATGTAAACATTTTTTTTCCGGATATGCTCCATTTCACTGTGTAGCTTCCGAAAAGACCGAGAGGATGTGTTTTTCCTAAATCCTGCCAACATTTAGGCATATTTTACTTTCTGCATATGATCAATAAAATAACAAACCTAAATATGAGCGTCAGTAATGAAACATGGACCTCCATTCAATTTTTACCCACTACAGTTCTTTGAGAAACTGCCTATATATATATATATATATATATATATATATATATATATATATATATATATATTTTATA
>JAQLOL010000022.1:5644308-5679400 GCA_029783665.1 Naso thynnoides
ATATATATATATATATATATATATATATATATATATATATATATATATATATTTTAGATGAAACATCCTCATCCTCCTCTTCTGCTCACTGCCGTTGTTTGCTAAACACGTGAGCGCTTTGTTTGGGTGAGAATATGGATGAGATGGAATGAGATGCATAAATAAGCCACAGAGGAGGATAATAAGATGCATAATTGGTTTAGATTTTCTGCCCATTAACAAAGGCCTCCCTTTCTGTCTCACTCCCCGATATCCAACGCTGCCCTCTTCTTTTTAATGCCGAACGCGTGCTGCTCTTCAGATCTCCCTGTGTACAGCTGTGCAGCATAGAGTTCTGTATGACAGACACAACACCTAAAATAAATACTGAGGGATCAGAGCACAGAAAAGAAAATATGAAGATGCTCCTGTTAATATCAAGTTTAGTTAAATAATTGAAAGAACTTGTTGAAATCGGTTAAAATCTATGTAATGGATACTGTATTTTTACGTGGTTAAAAGCCCAAAGCTTTCTAAAGCGCCCCATAACTTACACGGTGACGCCTCTCTCTGTCTTTTCCAGGTGTGGGTGGATGCTGCCGCTCAGATATTCTTCTCTCTGGGGCCCGGGTTCGGGGTGCTCCTGGCCCTCTCCAGCTACAACCCTTTCACAAATAACTGCTATCGGTAAGAACTGAGACACACTGAGTCCTGTGAACCCACATCTGTGGCTTGAACTCAGGTTCACGAGCAAAGGCTACACGTTCGGATAAAAGGCCAAAACCGTTGTGCACTCTGTATGATAAGAAATCACACCACCTGTTGAATTTATAGGTTGAGTTCAACGACTTCAGTGCACTTTCGCAGCTGCGGGATTTATTGCAAAAAGACAGTGTGGTCGAGACAATGATATCATTGGCTGGACTGAGGAAAACTTCATGGGTGTAAAATAGACGCCAAGTTAAGTACAGGAAATTAAATTGTACACTCCCAGTATGTTTAATAGTGTGTGTGTGTATGTGGCTCCTCCTCTCCTCAGTGTGACAGGAGTTTTTTCAGTATCGTCAGGTGACTATAGAACACCTGCTGAATTGATTTGAATGATTTTTAAAATCTAAAAGTATAAAGTGAATGCATTTTTTACTGTTAGATACTCACATATTATCACATATACAACCTGCCTGACAAACTGCCAATTCCGGCTAGAAAAAATCTCATTTCTTAATGAAAAGTGAGGAACGGTTTTTAAAGTTTTAAAATGGATGGTAATTTATTTAAAACCATTATCAGGTAATTTTATGGAGGTGTGTTGTTCTTGAAAATTTTCTGACAGTTGAGACTTAATTACACCAAGACTGCTAACATTTGCTGTATGTTTGCTGAGAGAGTTTATCTCCAATGAACACACAATGTTCATGCTTTAGTGGAGTGTTTCTCATTAGTACTGTTGCAAAGTGCTAATGGTTGTTAGCTAGTAGGATCCTCATATTTTAGACAGAAAGCTAATGAGAAAATATAGAGGAACCATTAAAGGAAGGTCAGAGGTGTCAACAAAATGTCCAGCAGCTTTCAGCTCACACAGCAAAACTTTGCAACAGCATTTCTGATATAAAATAATCAACATTTATTATGCTGCATGTCACTGAGCAGGGTTTAATTACTTCCTCAACAGTGACGCCATTGTGACCAGTTTGGTGAACTGTCTGACCAGCTTTGTGTCGGGCTTCGTCATCTTCACAGTACTGGGCTACATGGCAGAGATGAGGAAGGTGGATGTTGAGGATGTAGCCAGAGATAAAGGTCAGCAAGTGACTCTTACATTTAGAATTGAAAAGAAAAAAAAAATATCAGTCACTCACCCTGATCTCCTGATATGAAAATTTGATGCTTTCAGGACCAAGTTTACTTTTCATCACGTACCCAGAAGCCATTGCAAACATGATGGGCTCCACCTTTTTTGCAATCATCTTTTTTGTGATGATGATCACGTTGGGACTGGACAGCACGGTATGAACAGACTCACTTCATGAACCACTATGACGGCGCATAAACAACATCTGATTAAGTAACTGATTTTTTTGACTGAAATGTATAGGCTACAATCCAAAAAAAAAATATTGCTTTTTATTTAAATTTTCTCTGTGTGTTTCAGTTTGGTGGACTAGAGGCGATCATCACTGCCGTGTTGGACGAATATCCGGATCACTTCTCTCACAGACGTGAACTCTTTGTTCTTGGCTTGGTAGTTGTCTGCTTTTTGGGCTCTCTGAGCACCCTTACAAACGTAAGTTCTTCACATTTTGAATTTTTCAGGCCTTTGTTGGATCAAACAATTTTCTTCAATCACTTTTACTGTAAGCTTTCAGGTCGTTCTAGATATATTGATTTAAAAGGAGAGATCTTCAGTCTGTTAAATGACTGATGGTGGATGTCGGTGAAAAAATGTTTTTGGCAGGGTGGTGCGTATGTGGTGAAGCTGCTGGAGGAGTTTGGAGTAGGACGCTCTATTATAGCTGTGGGTTTCCTTGAGGCCATTGCAGTTTCCTGGTTCTACGGTAAACAAGAGATTATTATCAATCGACTGCTAAGCAATTATATTTATCTGCAGTGTAAATCAGTGACCCTCAGGACCAAATAGATCAGTATTACAAGTATCGCATATCTATCTGGTTTCTTTCAGGTATCAACAGATTCAGCACTGATGTTCAGGCCATGCTGGGCAAAGCTCCTGGATTATTCTGGAGGGTGTGCTGGGTTGCCATCAGTCCAGCATTTCTTGCGGTAAGATATGAAATATTTTGACTTAACAAATCTGACACGTCAGATGATTTGTTAAAAGAGCAGGTGCTTTAAAAAAATACCAAAAGAAGACCTCCACCAACAGAGCCAGATGATATCATACTGCCAAAGTAAAATCTCAAAAGAGAAAAAAACAAAACAAATATGTTTTCCATCGTGAGAAAGCATCCAGTCTCATTTTTTTGTTCTTTTTTAACGAAAATATAACTACTAACTACTATAACTGATGCTGTGGAACCTCTTTAGAAGCCGTCATTGCTTTTGTCAAAAGAACTTTGCTGGTCAACACGCCTTGACCACGCCAGCAGCTGCTGGTAGCCCCTCATAGGACACTGATTTTTCGGAAGAACTGTGGTGCGGTCACATGTTGCACACAGCATAAAGTCTGACAAGATGGATGTGTGAGATTAAATTATCACTAAACCACGACCACGATTATCAGCAAAACCACAACCTAGCAAGGTCATAGGCAGTTCAGTTACAAGAAGTGAAACAAAATGTCTTGTTGTTATGAAATTTTTGCCCGATGGCAGAAAGATAAATTGCCTTTCTCAGCTTTAAACGATACAAAAAAAGCAAGATCTTGTTTTTATTTTTTATATTTTAACATATTGTCCTTACAACGATCAAATAAGCAACAGTAATGTACGTCATCAAGAGATCAATGGGCAGTGGTCGACTAAAGGAGCTCAGTGTAAGATCAGAAAAGTCATGGACCAGCGCTCTTTGAAAGCCACAGTCACTTAACAGCTCACCCCTCCCTCTGAAGATCAAACCCTCCTCTACATTAAATATCACTTGGGTAAATGTCAATTTCCGTCCTTTACGTTCAGTGTTATATCCTTATCTTCTGCATGCATCCTCCTCTTTGGTCCTCTTCCTGTTGACATTTTGCATTAGTACACAGTCATAGCTTATTTTGTATATTTCTTTCACAGTGTATGGAATATGCCGTATGTTAAATATGATCTTTTCTCAGAATTATCCTTGTGTTAAAAAATTTATACCAAAATATATGCCATAGAAAATCTTTTATATCCCAACTGCTCCCAGTATATTATAGTGAGCTCCCTGCTGAAAGCGCCGCCCCTCACGCTGTTTGACTATGACTACCCTGACTGGAGCATCACGGTGGGATACATCATTGGCTTCTCATCCTTCATGTGGATCCCCATCTACATGGTCTACAAGCTAGTATGGACTCCTGGATCTCTCAAGCAGGTCAGAGGATGAAGAGAGGGAAGAAAAATTGTGTAAACTGCTGAAAACATAACCTCAACCTTTCATTCAGGGCCAAACCTGCATGTGATTTTTGGGGCAGATTCTGATTCTGACATTAGAGAGCAATAAAATTCTGATATCAGATATATCGGACAATATTACATATATATCAGTTAAATGTGATATCAAATACTTTTGACAAAGATATGTAATGGAGGCAGGATATCTTACATTTTAAGAAGCTTTATTCTAAACATCAGTGGACTGATCAGTAAATACTTCCCAATAACTAAATAATGACCTCTGCTGGACAAACTATGCAATTACACTATTTTAAATCGCTAGTCCAAGCATTTTTTTGGGAACTTGTATACAATTCTAATATCGGCACATATCGGAGAACATATACACTGATACCGATATATTTGCAATAGGTCAATATTGGCATTAGCATCAGAAAACCGAAATATCTGTCGGGCCTTACTTTCTTCAACGTTTTTCCTTCAAATAAACCTTGTTTATCCTCTTCTTCTCCCATCATCTTCCTCCACAGAGGCTGGCGGTGTGTCTCAGACCAGAGAGGACCATACCAGACATCCACGCTGACAGCCTCAACATGGCGAGCGTGCCATAGACAGAGAAACTACAACCCATGAAAGATACACTCGTCCCCTGCTTGTATTGTTAAAACAGTTTTGAGTTATTTGTGAGCGAACCTGAGCGTTATCTGACATCATGACTGTTGAATAAGTCGACTTTCACTGCACACGTACACTCTGAAAAATGGTAAATGCTGCTAAATTTGTGATTACAGGAGAAGCTGAGATAGCAATACTCATACCTTACTGCATACATGCATCACCAGACAGTATGTAGCTTTCACATGTTGCCATTTTCAGATGTTACATTTGTGTGGTTGGAGGTGTCATATTTATATAATTGTCTGCTTTTCCCCTTTTTTCAGCTGTCTCTTTATCCTGTAAGAACAGTTTGCCAAGGAAAATAAAAACATGTATTTCTGTTTGTAAGCAGCTATTGCAAGGGCCTGCTTTGTTTGTTAGTTAAGTTTCCTGTTTTCTGTGGTTTGTGAAAGTTAGATGAAATCATCTCGGTTTAACTGTAGCAACAATGGAAACACCAGCTTTGCACTATGAGGTTATGAACAGTTTATACCACTAGAATATTCATGGCAGTAGTGCTTTATATTTAATTTTATGTAATAAAAAGAGCTTTATTCGGTGGGCTGCTCATCCATTCAATGGACTAGGCTAATAGCTTATGTTTCTGTTACAAGTGTATTAAGTTCTGCTGGACTTTTCGTGGCAGTTTTGATGGATCTTGTGTGGTTAGTGCAGGACTCAAATCTGAACACTTGTCTCTTTCTTTTCTTTGACGCTTGCTGTGCAGTACTTTTGCCCACGAGATGAGAAATTACATGGGAACAAAGCTTGACCATAAAATACAATCCCTCCTTCATTTTTTGTCAATGCTGTATTTAATATTGATAAAGTAGATCTGTACTGTAATACAGTGCTTGTAAAGAATTTTATGCCAGCTGCTAGATATTTCTGCTAAAAAAAAAATGCTGTTTTCCCCCACAAGTGTTTGTAATGGAGATGAGTGAGACACTCAAACAAAGACCACATCGGTTCATTTTATGTTTTTCAGAAAACAAACAAACAAACATCTTTTTAAACGATAGACTTTGGTGTATAGTCATAGCATTGGCATTATAGAAAGTGGAGCCTGTGTACATTCTGGAAATACAGTACAATATATTCAACTGTAATGGTTTTGTTTTTTAAATTCAAAATGAACTGTTTGGTCTTCGTCTTAATGCTTCGTTTACCTCCACATAGCCTGTTTTGCCTTAATCTGCCTAAATATCACACTGTATGTACAAAAATTACGAAGGTTGTATTGATATTGTGCCTCTCCAATGTTTTCACTCTCTAATTTAATACTGTTCTTTTTCTTTTCTTTCAGCCACACAGCATAACATCACTTTTGTCTTTGCCACATATGTAATCTAAAAGCGCTTCGTACTGTATTTATATTCAGAGAAATATGTGGTGAGCAGCTGATGACTGTTGTGTGATTTTTAAGTCCTTTTCATCCTGGTTTATGTACCTGTCAGATGCGTATAAATTTATATCTGTATACTTAACATATTTCACCTTTGTGCTTCTTTTCATTCTTGGACGAAACAATATATAACAAAGAAAACATCCTCCCGTATTTTATGCAGTTTAATTCCACCGTCTATATTAAAGCAGGTCTTTGTGTTTGTTTCTCAGCTGTCAGTGTGAGGAGACCTCCTAAGAGATTTGCTCCTGTAAATCACAATACGGTGATCTTCATGTCTTTGTAATGGCTGTTGGCTGTTGCTGCTGCTCACCTCTATTAGATATTCTAATTAACAAGCTAATTTGCAATATCCAGAATCCATCAACATACAAGGGAATAGAGCACAAACAAGCCACAGACACACGATACATGATTTGCACTAACGCCCCTCAGATGTTTACTTACTCAACCAATTTTTATTCCTGGGTAAGCCAGGCCCGAACACTTCAAGGACGACAGGTATGAACGCACACGAGAGTAGAAAGTGGTTTGGAACATACGATTCCCCATTGAGCTGCTGGTTGATGGACGTGCACATCAAAGCCCTTTTGTGTGCCTGACTGCTATTGAAGTAGAGAACAGGCAAGCACGGGAGACACATAAAAGAGACGCTGCTAAATGGACGGTTGCTTCTCTTCCTGACATGAGCAGCGTGACAAACGGCACATTAAGGCAAAATGACATTACAGGCATAGATAGTGCATACAGTGTGTTCTGGTGAGTATGCTGCCATGCATCCAGCAATAATGACAGAATGTGGTACAAACGCTATAAGAAATGCAAATGGGTAGAGAGGAAATAGAAAGCATAATTTATCTGGTGGAACATCCATATTCTCCATCAGGAGTGTCTGATTATGAAACTTGCTCACATGCAGCCAACAGACTCCATTTTATATTTACGTTAGCCACATGTGCACCTCCAGACATTCTTTACTCTGCTTATGAATTAATATTTTTTCTGTGAAATCCACTCACTCCAGAGAGCAAACATCTAAATGCACAGGATGATTTTATGTTTATTATGGATTTATTCTTTGACCCTTTAGTCCATATTCAGGCTTGAGTTTGCACAAATGTTGGCAGTTGTCGTTGCTTTTTCTGTCACATGTATCTGATAAAATACCTCATAATATGTGACATAAAAATTGACTATACCCTGGTATGTCTCCCTTAAATATATCTGGGTGTATTTAACCATTGGTGGTTATATGGTAAAAATATATTTTCCTGTTTATGGCAAAAAAGGTAGGTTATTTATAATGTCTAAACCAGCAAATGAATTCTTATTCTTATACTTATTCTTATTCTTATTATTCGGTCATAATTTTTGTGTTGTGATATAAAAGGACATAATCGATGATCAAAGATTTTATTGGTATCACCCATCCCTGAAACAAACCAGAGCAAGATGGATACATCAACCAGGCAAAGATTTTGGCCAATATTGTTTTATTACGATTGTTCATATGTGGGCGAGTAAAAACAAGAAACTGCAGTGTAGAAATATAGGTTTGAGGTAAATTAGAAACTGTTTTCATTATATAGTTGGTCTAGCAGAAAAAACTTGAATTTTGAGCAATAAAAAGTCACGTCCAGTAGGCCTGAGTATATTGTGGTCAAAACTCTTTGGATTGGCATAAAAATTGTTTATGTGATTATGTAAAAAATGAAGTTAGCAGTACTAATAGTCATATTATCGATTTTAACTCCTTTGCTGCCTTTATGGTTCTTTGTATTGTATGCGTCATTTTCAGTTGACTGTTTTTTTATATTCTTTTGCTGGGGCCTCTTGACCCGGTCTTCTTTTGAAATGAGAAGCTGTTTTCAGCTGATTTTACTCAGTTTGGGTCAAATAAAATACATAGAAATATTGCTTCTATATATTGATATTGGCCTCAAAATCCTCTACTCTGTCAGGTTATAGTATAAAGTGCAGAAGTTTAAAACTTCTCCATTGACCTAATATGCAAAAAACATGGAAGAAAATCACATCAGTCTCCACACAGAACAGAGGAGTTTGAAGTTGACACTCCTTGTCATCATTAGGACTAATGGGAATTTTGGGACCGATGCTGATGCTGATATCAGGGAGAGGGAAAATTTCGGCATCTGATATACAAGCCGATATTCTATGTATAATATTTTGAGTGCAATTATCAAATACCTGTGGCAAAAATACATAATGAAGGAAGGACATCTGACAAACTTCATTCCAAATGTCAGTGGACTGAACAGTAAATACTTCACTTATTACCAATCAAATTATAGACTGCCCTCTGCTGGGCAAATTATGTGATTACACCATTTTTAATTACTTGTACAAGCATTTTTTCAAGCCTTAGAGGACAGTTTTAATATCAGCACTTATCAGAGAACATACACGCCAATACTGATATAGCTGCAATAGGCCAGCATTGGCTGATAATATCAGCAAACCAACATATGGATCAGGCCCTAATTAACTGTTGTGTTATCAGAATTTATTTTCATTTTGTTATAATGTCATTTATTAAGCACACTTGCCTCCATACTTCAATTAGACTCCACTAAAAATCTGTTTTCCCCTGAGAATTTGAACAGTGGAATCGGGGTTTGCCTTTACAAATGATGAGCCCTGATTGTCTTTTTGGGGAAAAATCTTGTGTTTCTTCTTGCTTGATAAAATAGCAAAAACAAGTTAGCAGTTAGCACTATTTGTATGAGGCATGAAAAACTGATCTGTTGGATTATCTCCAATGATGGATTATATGTGAAACTGTTGTTTTAATAAATGACTTTAGTTCAGTTTTCAGTCTATATGGATGTAAAAATGTGCAATTTGTGTGACATATGATGTAATGACATAACACATGCACTGTGATTACGTAATACTCCCTTATATCTGCTGTCATCAACGGGAACAAAAATACAGTCACAAAGCCAAGCTGATTAAAAGGTTTATAACTAAAGATCGCATCTCAGCTGAGGACAAAATCTGTTTAATTCAGTTCAAACACCTTTGGATCGGGTATTAAAACATGATCTTTGAGTTCATGCTGTAACAAAATGTTTTCTTGTTGAGGTGAATTTATCCAGGAAGCTTCCAGTTTTAATTTCCAGCCTCCGTGAGTGACATTTCCCAACACTCATTAAGCATCTCTGACACATAATCAAGAGCAATATGATTTTGTAATGGTGTGCACTGCTACGTTCTATAGTGGATGAAGGTAAAGGCCATATACATCAGTCATGCAAAGTAATTATATAAGGATGTAACCCCCAAGGAGCTTGACCTTTATGTCTATTCTCCAGTGCTCTTTGACATTTCAGAAATGGAAATGCGATGGAGGCCTCACACTTGTTTGATGGTTTCCAGTAAGAGGGGAGACTTTCACGGACGTTGTATTTCCACAGCCCGGAAATTACCTGGAAATACTTCAAACTTTCAGTACTCTGCAGTCAGTGATGCAGAAAGACTCAGCAGCAGTGTTATCATCAGCCTACTAGAACTGAAATAATCAATTGTTGACCACCAGAGAAAGTTTTTCAGCAAAACTGTCATAGATGTTCACTGACTTACAAATCTCAATTGTGAATGTTCCTGTTTTCTTTAATTACTATGAGAGAAAACTGAGTAACTTGGTTCTTGACGGCTGGTTGGACAAATAAACAGGTAATTCTGGAGAAATTGTGACATTTTTCCTTACAGCTTTTTTTTTTTTGACTGAAAAATTGTATCCTTTGTGGGAAAAAAGTCTGCAGATAAATCAACATAAAATATCAGTTGCAACTCTCCAACAATCAAAAAGAGGGTCACACATAATTAGGAGCATGTTTGATACTATCAGTTAAGCTGCCTGCAACTAACGATTATTCAGTAAAGATTGTCATTGTCATTATAAACGGTTCATAAATGTAAAAAATGTCACAGAGGCATCTCTCCGGAGTCCAAACTGACGCCTTCCAATTAGGACCTACTTGTTTTGTCTGATCAACAGTCCCTAAATCCCCAATTTACTACTCTAAATATAATTATTAGAGCACAGGGGTCTGTCACCTGTGGCTCCTGAGCCTCATGCGCTGCTTTTGTCCCTCTACAGTGGCTCTTTGTGGCTTTGACAAAAAAATTAGACAGAAATGAATTATGGTTATATTATTTACCATGATCATTGTTGTAAGGCTAGAGCAGTGTTTTCAACTCACCTGTTTTAGATGTGTCTCTGTTCCAACACACCTGATTCAAATGAGTGGCTCGTTATCAGACTTCAGCAGAGCTCGATAACGAGCTGATCATTTAAATCAGGGACACTTTTAAAACAGGGCAGGTTTTGATGGCTGAGGATTCTAACTCAAACTTAAACTGATTTTGGTGAAAACTAGTTTGAAACTAGTTTACTTATGTTAAACTGTTGCTGTTGCAAAATCTTTGATTTATTATCAAAGTAGGTCACTTTTTATTTTATTCTATTAATTTTCCACAAACACAAGGAGGACTCCAGTTTGTTCATGTCCATGTAGCCTACATTTCAATTCATGTACACTTTTATTCTTAGTAGGTAGCCTACATGATGTACCTGCTAAGTCTAGCCCACTGTGGAAAAAGCAACAAATGGTCATTTAAACCTATTAAAAAATATGATCAGCTAAATTAAACTTTTAAAGTTGTTAACCTTCATTATGAGGCTGGCTCCAGTCAGATTTATATGGCGAAGAAAGGAGGTCAAAATGGCTCCTATGATAATAAATGTTGGTGACCCCTGAGTCAGAGAGAAGGAGGAAAACTCTCATTGTCCACTGAACATTAATAGTGCAAGTGCTTTAAATAAATATTAAATATTTTGTCAAGTTGTGCGCACTTTTATTTGGGGTAACGCTGTGTTTCTTTGTGATCTGTTGCTAACTTCTGGGTTTACACCTGAAATAAACAAATCACAGGATCCCACACTGTTTCACTTGCTCCTTTATTATTATTATTATTATTATCATTATTATTATTATTATTATTATTATTATTATTATTATTATTATTAGTAGTAGTAGTAGTATTTTGACGGAGAGACCTCTAGATAGGAGAAATGACATGTTGTATATTCAAATGATTAATCTCTTATTAAATATTGGCCATGTTACTGTCTGTCAGCTGAGAAATTGATTAAATCAATTCAGCTCCAAGGTGCCCACAATCCAATGTGCCCACAATAGTACAACGGCCTTAGGACCCAGATCCTTCAGCGGAAGCAGACACGCCCCACTCTCATTCACCACCATCACCCTCATCACCCTCATCCTTCAGCCTGCGACGCGATGATGCTGCGTCTCATCCCGCAAACTTTAATAATGTGTGTGAGTGTTTTGGTTAACGGGCAGCTCGAGGACTCCATATTTACCGACAGAGCTTACGTGGTGTTACAGAAGCAGGATTTAGGTGAGACTGTGGGAATTAGAGAAAGGCCTGTAGTCAGCGCAGGCAGTGACGCTGCCATCCAGGCTTCCGTAGGGCTGTGCATGAACTCTAAACTGTATTTTCTCTTTATTTTAGTTGGACAACTGCTTGCTTATGAAATGGGGGGATTAAAGCCAATATTAGCGGTTAATCCATTATCTCAGAGAGCACGTGTGCCTGTTGTTATTGTCTGTGATCACTCAGCTCGTGTTTTTGTGGGGTTTTTTTTGTCCTCAGTCACGCTCGGCAGTGTTTTGGCAGCGCTGCTGGTGCTGATGATCATCATGGCTGTGTGTGTCTACAAACCGCTGCCTCGTCGGTGAAACTGTCCGGAAATCCTCTAAGACAGAAAGACCGCGACACGAAGCAGCTGGTCGCCCGCCCGGTGCGCAGTGTCGCACCTGCACCGAGCACCGTGAAGCTCAGCCCCGGAAACACAGTCACCGCTTGACGGGGCCAAACTGACCGGACAGCCGAGCTCTGCCTCCGCAGCTGCACAAAACTGCAAACAGCCGTTCTACAAACTGTTTATTACCCTGGGTTTCATTTGTCATGAAAGCAGTTTCCTTTAGGAATTAAAATGTTTGTATAGAGTTTCATCCATTTCTCTATTTAAAGTAGAAGAGCTTCTTAAAACAAAGAGACATCTTGTTGATTTAATTTATTGCTTTACTTTATTCTTAATATATTCCACATTTATTTTATTTTTGTTATTTATTTGAACTTTATATTTTTAGAGAATGCTGTAATTAGATGTATTTTGTTCTCTTTTAAAGCCATGTGCATGTCTTGTTAGGGAGATATTGTTAATAATCCCAGAGACCTGCAACCATTAAAGACACTGGGATTAAATAAAATTATGTGAAAATCTGTTTATCATTCCTTAGATATTAACTGTTGGACTATTTGTTTATATGTCATACATAAATTAAAATCTAAAGGAAAAGTTGTAAAAAGGTTTATTTTGTTCAGATTGAGGTCTTACAAGCATTAAAGACATAAAGGGATAAAGTGAGTGAGTTGTCAGTGCTTTTATCTACAGTGAAGATAATGTCGATCGATGCTTCAGTGCAGATAAAATCAAGTGATAACAAGAAATGACTGAAAATCTGCACAATTAATAGAAATAAAACTGCTGCTGCCTGATTTAATTTTCATTTAATCATCCTTTTACAATTTAAGGTTACCAAAATGTAGAGTATAGTCTTCCTAATTCTACTTGGAAATGCTTTGTATATATAAATGATAAAGTTGATGAGAACAAAACTTTCGAGTGCAGTGGATGAGGTTGCAGGCGAACTACATTTAGAAATTTTTCACTGAAACTGGCTCCTCTGTAATTTAGGCAACAAAATCCACTTTTCTATTTTTAGAGCTGATTCTTTCAATATGGCAGCTTTGTGATGTTGCACAACCCAATTGTCCTGTAGCAGACTTTGATTATGTGCTGCATCCAGAGTGCAGATATTAGGACTGGAATGACTATGAACACATTCGGCAGCCAGCCAAACATAAAATGTGTTCACTGCAGATAAATCACAGGAGCCTTCTGTCGTCTTCAGGAGGTCGATGCTTGGAGAAACCCCGGACATGCTGGACTCTTTAAAAGAAGAACATGTTGTCTCCTTTGTTTTTGTAAATAAAGCACAAAAGTCACATTTTTAATCCTCGTGGAAATAAAGTGCTTTTTTTTATTTAATAAACAACATTTTGAAACCAACATATTTTCTCAGCATTTTAACACATTTAAAAAAACAAAACAAAACAAAAAACTTTGCAGCTGGAACAGAGCGTTTCAAAGATCTGCATTAAATTAACCAAAGCGAGCCTTTCCGTTCGGTCAGCTGTGAAACTCAGTGGTTAGTTGGTAGTTTGTCAGCTGAGCCCCCTGAAAGTTGGACATGGTGACGCAGAGAGACCTTTGATAAGTGGTTGGTGGTCAGTGAAATCAACTATAGTGGTTAATGCAAGTAACTAAGCATCACCCTAGTACAACTGAAACCTCTTGTCTTGTTTTTAAGTTACAAAATTTTAAAAAAATGCGATCAAAATGTTAAGTCTGAGTGGCACCACATAAATTTGTCACCACGTCTCGCCCAGACGAAGCGCTGTCAGAGAAAAGCAAACCCTTGGCACATGCTGAAGAAACTAATCCTACATATGGCGGCCATGCTTGATCTTCGAGTCTGTGCTCTCTCTCCTGCTCAGAGGTCTCGAGTTGTTCGTGGCTACAAAAAAGGCAAACAGACGGCCTTTTAGGAATATGAATAATCTCCGCAGCAGCTGTTAACCGACTGCTTCGTGACTGCATGTTGACTGGAGATCCACAGACAGACTGGTCTCTGCTATTGCGTTTTAGAGCTGAGGTGATAATGCTTGAAGTTTCTCGGTTAACAGTCAACCAAATTGCGTCATTTTTTGCTCAAATGTTTTAAAAAATTGGCAAGGAAAGTTAAACTCACATCCTTGTTGCAGCAGATATTTCATTACCATGCAGATTTAAAGATTCTCTCTGAGCAACATGCTTTTGCTTACCCATCTGTGGAGTCTAGGTTCATGAAGTACAAGAAAACACGTTTGCTTATGAACTTTTGACTCAATGGAACCCTCTCTGAATTAATATCGATATGGCAGAGAGTGATATGCATGAGTAACATCAAAAAACATTAACCAGGCTACAATTTCCAATAGTTTTACAACTGATTAACAAACTGATTCCAAAGTGAGGGGGAAAATGTGTAAAATTGTAACCCTGAGATTTCTGTGATTCAGTGAGTCCGCGGTCCTCAACGAAGTGACTCTGTAGAACGACTTCACAGTGAAAACACTCAAACATGCCCCTTTAGGACCACAGTACTTGTGCTCTGGCCGTCTGGTGTCACATCTGAGTGTCTTCACTACGTAAAGTCACCTTGAGTTGTTAAAAGAACCTTAATTACACTGATTTGACCCGAATCCAGACCACAGTGTGATCAACACATGTGGGTTGCTGCCGTGATTCTGATTCGGAAAAGAAAAGAAATAAATAAAAAGAAGAGCCGAACCCCAAGTTATCTGAAAGAGTCTATGAATGAAGCCCGAGGATGGAGATAGAAATATATAAAGGAGAATGCTCTTACCAAAAATACCGTTTGGAAAGTATTGGATACCGAGAGTCTGATATTGCCTGTGCCACAATGATCTGTTACAGAAAGAAATCTGCGGTTGCATAGATGACTACAGTGGGTAGGAAGGAAAAATTGAGGTGTGGTGGTTGTTTCTGGATCTGGATATTAAGTCGTGTTATTATTCCCTCTTATTCCTTTTTTACTTCTCAGTGAGTGATAGCTGCAATATCCTCTCCAGTTCCTCTTCCTCCTGCTTCCTCATCTGTTCCTCTTCTGCCTGAGCTCGTGCAGAGAGCTCCATGGCCAGGCGGAGGTCCGAGTCGTGGCTGGAGTCTGAGGGAGAGCTGGCGGGGCTGGGGTTGTCTGCGTATTCCACCAGCACCCCCTCTGGGATACTCCTGGAATGACAGTGAGAGGGGAGAGTGAGACGCAGCTCTTTCCTGCGGCTTTCGCTGTCGTCTAAATCCCTGAAGGACAAACAAGCTGCGACGAAAGCTACTTTCATCACATGTAATCATGTAATTGCTATGCCAGCAAGCTTAACCTGTGCTCCTTACCTGTCACTCTGGCTGCTGGGAATAACGTCAGTGAATTCCCCATCAGCATCATCCCAAATCCCTTCCTGCAACGACACAAAGCATCAGGAGCACTGAGAGGATGCAGCGACTTGCAAAATCATTGAGGGTGTGTGGAAAATGATTAAAACGCGTTCATGAACGGAAAGCTGATGCGTGTGTATTTTTCACCCTGGAACCTATTTTCCTATATTTTTTTGTTTAAGTAACTCAGGGTTACATATCCGTGTTTAGCTTTGTGTTTTAGCGATGGTACGTGAGAGGAAACCAGTGTTTATTGTATTTTTCGACAGATTGCACACTCCTCCATTGTTTTCAGCTAGCTGTGACATCAGCAATGGACCTCAACTCCCAGGACTGCGCTGGTTGTCATAATAATGCTGCCGAACATCGTATCTGATCGTAAACATCCGTATTACGAGGCTTAATGTGCAAAAAAAACAAAACTTCTCCTTTAAAGTTTCACTTCATTTGGTCTGTTTGTGAATGCATCTAACCAAGTTTTGTCAAGGAGAAGTCTCCCCAAAGTCTCGTGAAAGTTGAGCTGCAGCAGGGAGACAGAGGTAGAAACGTGAGCGAGAATCGGAGCCAGGACGAGTTTGTGTCATTTAAGAATCAAGATGCTCTCCATCATAACTGAGCCTGTCGATGGCAGACACAAACGGTCTTAGTGAAAGTTTGATTAACAGTGTGCAGCTGCCCAGCAGGTTTACACTGAAGCCAGTTTCGTGGTTGCTGGCTGCAGAACTCTTGCTCACACTGGACCATTTTCCAAAATTGTCACCATTTTTTGTCAATAGAATATTAAAAAACAAAAACGAGGGAAAACAGGGTCCAGGTTGTGTCATACTAATTTTTCTCTTTGGGCAGTGGCTGTTCTGACCTGGCCTGGGACTCTGCGAGATTCCAGGAGACTCTGATGGATGGCGTACTGCAAAAGCTCCTCGTCATTGTTGGACATGGGTGTGTGTCGGCTGCCTCCTCGCCGGTGGTAACTGACGGGCACCTCAAACACTGAGGGACACACTTGAAATGGAGGCAGTGCTGGACCGACAAAAAACAAACAAATTGTGGGTTACGAATCACAGATGTGTAACAGTTTGAACACAGAGGACATTTAGTAACTGGCTGCTTTCCTACCTGCAGCTTCTTCATCTTCTCCTGAGGATGTTGGCGTGGCTGCTGGTGTTGGTGTCGCCTCCTCTTCAGTACTGCATTTATTCACATTACCGAATGTAATCCTGGCATTCAGCACATGAAAGAGGGGAATCTCTACAACACAGGAAACAAAGCACAAAGGAATAGATTTGAGAACAGACTTCAGAGGGGGAATGACACGAAAGCTTTATGTGCTTCTTGAAAGTGATGTTTCTGCGACACTTGACAGGACTGTCGTGCACCTATTTTAACAGGAAATCCAGGAGGAAATTTCAGGGTCACAAAGTCTCGTAGTCGAGCAAAATGGGAGCTGGTCCGAGCCATGAGGTCAATGATGGGGGTCACCTGCTCCACCAGGGACAGAGGATGTTCCTCACTCATCCACAATGTACCTTTGAACCTGGTGAGACAAGATTAAAGAATCTTCACATGTGCAACAGAATTTCTTGACACAGATAACACACAGCTGGACACGACACGAGGTCTTTATAGCCGCACAGCCGTGTTTCTTACTTCTGTGTTCGAACGCTCAGTTCGATGGGTCGGCCGATGTCTCTGTCCTTCAGGTCAAAGTCAGGATCAAAATACTCCTCTGGAGTGATGGCAGTGGGATTGGTGGCCGTTGCATACTCAAGAGTTAAGTCCTATAAAGTCAAGCACTCATGAAATCAGCTGCCATCTGGGAATAAAATAAATTGTTTAAATTTAATTACTGAATGCACGTCTTACCCCTTGTGCACTTATGTGCTGCTCCACAGTCCCCAGCAGAGACTCCAAGATGTTCCTTTCACCTATGAAGAAAAAAGTTCATCTAAAGTACTCTCCTTCATTTTCCATCAATATGCTAAGCAATCCATGGGGAGTATTTTTCACCTACTTTTTATACGGGCTTTCTCCTCGTCTGTGAGATGCTCCGTCCTTGTCCTGATTACCACATTTACATTGTTCACACTGAAAACCTGAGAAAACAACCAGAATCTAGTTTCACATGCTACAACAAATGTAGAACAACACTTTGGTTATGATAAAAATAAATCAGATAGTTTCTGTGAACCTTAGCTTCAAATCCATTGACCACTTCAGTTTTGTCACTTCTCCAGCCCCAAATCCCAGACTTGCTCCTGTGAAAACAAAAACATCATGATAGGAAAAATCCACCATCAACTCCTTCCGCTGAGAATAACTTCCACAACATACAGAATGCATCAATGCAATACAAGATAAAGATAGGAGACTTATAAGTAGCCTGTTAATGCATTATTTTTAAATTTGCTCTCTCAATTTGCTCTCTGTAGGCTCTAGTAACGTAGCTGAGCTACTATACAAACTATCAAGGCTTCAACACTGAACACTCGTAGCTATCCGCAGTCACTGAAGCCACTAGCATCACTTTTGTTTGACAAGACAAAATGTCCACTGTAAGATAAGCCGATTATACAGCACCATTATAAAGACAATTGTCTGACGAATATGACGTCACTTGGGTTTGAGGAAATGATACAGAGGAAGATTAGCGAGATATGATGACAATGTATCACCTCATGCTATTGCAGAACAAATTTGCTCACAATGTCTGTATCAATAGTAACTTCTTTATTTTGTGTTACACAACACATGTCGATAAAGCCACCTTTAAACGAACAAGTCAGTTTAAATATTGCTTTTTAGACCACTAGATGCTGGAAGAATACTGGAAATGTCGAGCAGTGAGTGGAGTCCCTCTTTGCACAGTAACATCACTCAGAAAAAAAAAACAAAGTGAGAAAACGGTGTCAACTCTCATGAAATACGATCCCCGGGGAGATCACTCTAGGTTTATTAAAGAGAGTTTGATCTAATAATGTGAGAACAAGGAAGACAGAAAAAGATGCAGCTCTTGCCTCTCAAAGGCAATATCCTTGGTGTCCAAGTAGGTGTTGACAATAGGAGTCGTCAACCTTTTGGCAACTTCCTGTTCAGCTGGCTGCATCGACTCAAGTGTGACGTCCTCCATTTCTTGGGATATGTTGAAGCGTTCAGTGTCCACGACTTCATCGTCATGGTTCACCTCCATCAATTCTGCGCAAGAGTCTGTGAAAATACAGTCAGTGAAAGACTTGATTTACTTTACAGGAAATGTACAAATCACAGCTGGAACTCACGAACTTTACACACACCATCTCCTCTGAAGATGTAGCTCCTGCGCCCTCGGATCCAAGTCATGTTTTCAAAGCCCAGGAGAGTTGCATCCACTCGCAGGCTGGCGCCACTTTTCCAGATGCGACAAACATCACTTGGACACACCCGTGACAGAAGAGGGACTGTGAAGCAACAGCACATGAATGTTCCACAGTGGGAAGAAATGTCTCCGCACACGAAAAACAATGTGGCTCATTTCTAAACCAAAACAAAAACTTCAACGGCCAAGAGGTATGCAGTTTTTCCTGTATGACCTGATAAAACCTTGTGAGCAAAGACTGTGTGTTTTCTCAGGGGTAAGCTTCAGAGAAAACACTTCTGGACACGTTGACCAGGTTACCATGCACACAAAGTCTACTGTATTTTCATGTTTTTATATATAAACACACAAAAAGCTCTTACTCCAACTGGTGAATTCCCACTTCATTTCCATATAGAAGTCTGGAGACTGTGGATAAGAAGACAGACAGACATTATTTCCTCTGCCAGTAAATATTTCCATGCTGAAGTGCAGATGGGTGAAAAAAAAAAGAGACACTATATAAAGCAAAACCTCTCGGATCTTTGACAGCAGTTCAGGTACTCCTCCCAAAGCAGTGGAGGCTTTGAGGTAGTCTCTGCGTTGAAGCACTAACTGAACCATCTCTGGATCCCCGGTGCTAACTGCCTCCTGCAGCACTACAAAGAGGCAGAAGAGTATCAACAAACCAATGAACCTTTTAAGGAAACTGTATGTTTTCCATAGGGGCAGCAACTATCCATTAAAAAAAACCTCAACAATGACGGTAATAACCAGGGAAAGTGAAAGTGTTTTACTGCAGCTGGAGGAGTGGATATGTATTTTTCTAAGAAACCCCATTACCAGCAGATGATGTGCTGACTAATGTGAGAAGGGCTCTAAGTGTTCAAACAACTCACAGATCCACCAAAACCACATCACAAGACAAGTGGAGGATCTGAGCATTCTTTGTCTGTTATGTCGCCAGTTTTAAGACTAACCTGTCCAATTGTTGGCGTTTTCTTTAGTCACTTCAGCACCGTGTCGGAGCAGGACTCTCACCGACTCCAGGTGACCGAGTGACACAGCCAGGTGCAGAGGTGTCCGACCTCTGGGATCCACAGCCTCGATGTCATTCTGGGAAAATCAGAGAGAAACACACATGTGTGTTGACTCTGTACCTTTATTTGTTTAGTAAAATTCAGGCAACTGTTATGACTACATACTGCAGTACTGATATAGCAGCCTGTTATACTGTATAAACAAAAGAGTAGGGCCTTGAAACATTGCTTAGGGCTTTCATATGACAAGAGTCGCACTTCACATAATGACACAGGACTGCAGTACACTGAAAAGACTGAGCATTATGTCTGATCCTCCTTTGAGTCATGCCACTGAAGTAAATGTGTTATTGATCGGCATTTGCTGGGAAGTATCAATCATAGCAATAGGATTACAGTAATTATATGGCGACAACAGACAGGGCTGACTGTAATTAGCCACTGTGAGGAAAACACAATGAGAACTGCAATGCTTTTAAAGGATCTGTCAAACTTGGTTAGAATTTGTTAGTTCAGCAGGTGCATGTTTGTCAGCAATCGCCTCTAATCAGCAATAAAAACTCTTAAGAGTAATAATGGCACAATTCATACGACTGTCAGCAAACTGTCAGGTACACAATACACCACAACTGTGTGTATTTATTGGGAAAAACGGTTATTATCTAGTCATATTATATGTTGTGATGAAGGTACTGGTTTAATGAATTGGGTCACACTAGTGTCTCATATTTACAACTGGAAACATCTGCAATCAACCTGTTGTGGGATACGGTTTTTAAGTACACTTCCGGACCTGTTGATCATTGACGAGCGATGTCTTCATAATACACTTACATTTCAAACGTTACGTGTGTGTGACACCACGGAGAATCTGTCAAGACGACTGGCCTACATTAAGTGGATGTTGACGGAGATTTAACATCTCACTCCTGGCTTCATCTAGCTAGCAACCACTGGTGCGAAGGCACAGCGTCAAGTTTGAGACGTTTCCAGTGTTTTACTAACCTGTGGTAACGTTATCTGCTCTTCTAGTTTCCTGTAATCATTCTCCCACACCGCTGCATGCAGAGGAAACTTCACCCTGATGTCTTCGCTAACGTTAGCCGTGGACATCTTCCTCTTTGCGGAGCCGCTCAGTACAACGTTAGCCTGCTTCTCATAATTACAGCCATGGGGAAAACTGTGATTTCTACACGCTACTTATGCCGAAATGTACGATGAGTACGATCCATGCCCTCAATATTCGACAACAACAACGCAGAAATGTCCCAGCCAGTGCTCAACTTTTCCCCAAACCTTCCTCTAAATAAAACTTTTGAACAAGGAAGTACCACTGTGCCAGAAGTAGTATCCAAAGATGCCAGGGGTGTCCTATTTAGAAATCTACTCACAATCTATTTAATATAAACCGACTAGTGCAGCATTCGAAGCCCCCTTTAAAATAGATTTTAATGTATGTATAATAACACCCATTTACCGGTTGATACACCACAATAACATGATTTGTAAATAAAAACATCGCCCTTAAAAAACGAATAGTCGGTTCCAGATGGGCGAAACCATTCGACGTGCCTGCATGGGGGTGGCACAACATTCAACCAAAAGTAGAACTCTCGCAAAAACACGATTCCGTTTAAAACCTGAATGCACTTGATGTGCTAAAAGGTGATTTTTCAACGCAATATTATCCTGTTAGCAGAACAAATGTTGTAAATGTTGTATTCAGTTAATTGTTATGACTGTTTAACAGAAATGAGATCGGCGGAGGCGGGACTAGAATGTTGTCAACTGAAACTTTACCGCCAGCATAGCTGTACACAAAAGTTTTGAACTGTATTAATCACTGATTTTATTCTAGAACTTGTGGCGATTTGCTCTATTAACTCATGTAATAACGTAATATTAAAAAAACAAAACAAAAAACGTATTATTGGTGCCTGTTGCTGCTCCGCAGGTAGTTTCACTAAATCTATTGAATCAAGGCTGACCCCAGTTGTTTAATATTAGTACTGAATTTTGATCTATTGTTTTTTCCTAGTAATATTGTTTAAAAGTAACGTTACAGCAGTGATATTAACATGCAAAGGGCGGGTTGAGGTCCAGCGTGTGCGGTAAAACTCTGCCGTGTCTACAGGGTGAATAGATCAAACTCACCACCTTCACTCATACATGGGTTGTGTGCCCTCACAGAGTTCTATCAGGTTATGTATCGCCGAAACCCCGTTAAAATACAACCAAGCATATTTTTGTCGTTAGCTTTTAAACAAAACACAGCATTTTTTTAATAACCATAAATATAAGAACCGTTTGCTCTTTTAAGCAAGAGGCGTTTTTTAGATGCCACGGGGGAGAAGTTTACATCCTGACAGCCTAACAGGCACAACTCGGGGCACAGCACTCTCCGACGAAATAGGTCAGAGTCGCAGCTGCCACCCTCGACCCAATGCGAATGTTTTAGCTCTGTGTGGTGCTGTCCTGCCGTCTACCAGAGACTGAGGAGTGAACTACCCAACGGGCTCGGGCTAGTTAGCTAATCAGGTGCTAAGTCAGCTAACTTACAGGCAAGCGGCTCTGTACCTGTGGTGCGACGTTAGAATGGTTGTAACGCAAATGCTAGCCAAAAGAAAAGGCTAGCAACAGTTGAATGAAGTAGCGCGTCGCTGTTTGGATTGTTTTTAATTAGCTAGGTCTAGCTAACGCGGAAGGCATCCCCACAGAGTAATCAATGGTTAGCATAACGTAACGGATACAGTAAGTTAGTCTGCGCATTTCTTCCTGTCTGAGGATGTCTAAACGCCTGCGAAACACTGAAGTCTGCGCCGATTGCAGTGTTCCAGGTAAGAAAATTCACACCATCTCCTCAGTATTTATGTTAACGTTAGCTTTTCACCTTTATTTACTCACTGACGTTTCGTAATCCCAAACCTTGCTCTTTACTTTTCTGGTTTAAATCAGATTATAGTGCTGATCCACGCTGCTCTCCTCTTTACGGCCAGTTAAATGTGCAGTGTGCACTGTCGTATAGACTTGGTAAGTTGTTAGTATTGTTGACAGGTTACTTAGGTGATAGCTTACAGCCGAGGATCAAATTAGACCTGAAGCAGCTATCTGTTACACCTTTTTGTCCGGTGTTACCTGCTTACAATAATCAATAAAGCCTCTTTGTTGTGTGTCATTGTAATTGCACAGGTTCTCATCAGGGAACAAACAACAATGGTGACATACAGAGCTTTGCAGCAAATTTGAACTGTAGTTATTCATCCATCATGAAATCCTATCCTGGATAAGCAGGAAACTGCTATGCAAGCTCTCTGTTATGTTTTAAAGTGCAATCAGAAAGAATGCATCAATTATAAAGAGTGGGTGGGTGCAGTGGTGTCCTGTCATAGCAGTAGAAGAGAAGCTTAGTCCACCTATGATGACAATGACAGACTGAATTTAAGTAATGATGTTGATGAGAAAAGACTGAATGAAAGGCAAGAATGGGGATGGATTTTTCCTCAACAGATGCAAATAGTTGCCATAGTTAAGATTTGGTTTTGGTAACGTTGATTGATTGACAGCCTAAACCCAAATCCATTTATTTATTTTTTGTCAAACTCAACTAGTTACTAGATTTACAAGCTGATGAATAAAAATAAACAAACTGAAGATATCAAAGTAATTTAGAGTTCTTAATAGAGATTAATATCGATTGTTTAATAGTATTAGGGATTAGAGAGAAACTGAATTGAGCATCTGCAGTTTATCATTTCTGTGACAGTTGAAGTATTAGTGGCATTGTGTCTGAGGTACTTTCAGAAGTCCCATTTATGTAGAAATGACGTGATGTTTTTCTGCAGGCGCAGGAAGCAAAACAGGATGCTGAGTGAATTGACTGCATGCTTTCAATGCAGTAGAATTTTTTTTTCCTATTGTGGCACCACAATGTACTGTAAATGTGACATGCTGTAATCTCAGAATTGACTATCTTAATCCTTGCTCTGTTTACTTGGCCTATGCCCAATAAAAATCACAAAAAGCAGTAAGTTTTCAAAGAATTCAGTAATACTGAAGCTTTAGCACCTTGTCTCTCGTCATGTCACTTAGACTAGTTAAACCCCTTAGCCTGGTCTCCACAACAGATGGCCTGGACTGCCCTTCCATACAACTGTCACCAGTTGTTGGCTGAGAATATTTTTAGAGTTTCAAGATGTAGTATTAAATTTAGCAGCAGTTGTTGAGGAAAGGGTAAAACAGGCCTGTCAGCACCATCGCTCAGATCTCTGGGGAGAGTAAGTTAGGTTAGGAGAAGACTCTCAAAACTGGGGACCAGAATTTGACCAGCAACCCCTGCAGCTGTTCCACCCACACCTCAGCTGCTGCTAAGCCACTTACTGTCTTCACTGTCTGCGCTGTCACCGTGCCAGACACTCAATCTGCTTTGCTGTTTATCACAGTGTCATATTGGTTTGGAGATGTTTGCCGTCAGAGGAGTCACAGCAGCCAACGCGGCTTTGTGACATTTGCATTAGATCCAGTGCGCTCAATGGGTCAAGTGTTAGTAAACGTATATATTTTATCACAGCAGATACTGTATCTTGTAAGTCTTAATTTCTAACACAATGCAGTTTATGAGTTTGCAGCTGTAAATGTCTTCAAAGCATTTGTCACTTTCTAAAATGACTTGAAAGAGGAAGCTGCTCGGTCTAACTCACAGCTGCTAGACCTCACTTCCTCTTTAGACACAGTATGGTTTCACCTAAAGCTGAGGTTAAAAAATTACTTAATGTTTATTATGGATATTTATGTTGCTGGCCGCTGGGGTTTGGCTTTTTTCTTTTCTTTCTTTTGGTGAGATTGTGTTTGATTACTTGTGGTCTAAAAAACTTGCTCAAGGCACGCTGTCGTAATTAAACACTTCTTGGTCTAACCTGAATTTTACAGTGTGTTATCTTTGATGACTGTATTGTGGTGACAGTTCATGTTTATATAGGCCTAAATAATGCCTCCAGTGGTATGAGCTCAGAGGCTGTAAAAGATGAGACTGACTTCCCTCTTTGTTTTCCTTATTGTCAAAAAACACTCATCAGAAGACCAAACCAACAATCTGTTTGTCCGACTGTCAGACCTTTTGAGCTTCTTGTTCATTTGATCTGAGTAAAGATGCAAATCTTAAACATTTAAATTAAAAAAAAGCTCTAGAATTTACTTAAACAATTCTTCTAAAATTTAAATGATGTCACTAAAGCCTCTTCTTCAGGTGTGTGTCTTTAATATTTGTGATCCCATTTGTAGTATGCAAGTGTCTTTAAGCTGAGACCTACAGCAGCATATCAGTGATTTGAATAACGTCATTAAATGAGAGGAAATGACTTGCGGTTCCTTTCTAGATCATAGATATTAGTTATGATAATAGGAAATTGACATTATTCTGTGTTATTGGGATAATGAAGTTATAGCCAGTAAATAGAGTCTAGAGTACACAGCCAAATTGCTTTTAATGACGTCATGCACTAAAAGAACGAAGCTGTCCCCGAATCCTTTTCCTAATTAAATATAATGAAGTGTTTTTTGTCACTGTGTTTATATGCAGAATGTGATTTTATAAAAAGTTTTTAATTTAGGATTGTGTATTTATTACACTGACATGTCAAGATTATGCCAAAATGTGTTTTTTAATTTATTCTGATTTGATTTCATTCTTAGGCAAAATGCTCTATTTAAGCAAAAGGATGCTGTTTAGTTTTTGATGTACCTTGCCCAGACAAAGTAATCTAGCATTTGAAGAGTCGACACCGTTTGTTTTTGAGTTTGACAGAGACGTAAGTTGGATTTTGTTACGGTAAGTCAGAGCTTACATGAAATAATAAATCATCCATCTTTGCTCAGCAAACCTAAGCTTCTCACCCTCAGGTGTGCTTAAACTGCAGGTTTTAATTGAGCTTCCTTTTAAAATCCCAAAATTTGAAATTACCGGTTATCTTATCCGTACCATGAGAAGCAGATCACTATCAGACGGTATTTGCTTCAAAAATCCATGTCATGCATCCTTAACTTTTAACTGACTCGGGTTATCGACAGATAAAGGACAACAAATTAAGCCCGTGTGAGCTTCTTCTTCCGTCAGCCTTCATATTATATATTATATTGTACATTTAGCGGCGCCTTCAGTGACACCTTTAATCTGTTGTGAATAATCTGCATGTGTCATGATATTCTCTGTGGTTTTCTCCTCCCTCGCAGAGCCTCGCTGGGCCTCGGTGAACAGGGGTGTGCTGATTTGCGATGAGTGCTGCAGCGTTCACCGAAGTCTGGGCAGACACAGCTCACAAGTCCGCCACCTGACGCACACGCCATGGCCTCCCACGCAGCTGCAGGTAATGGCCCCGCACTGGAAAAAGTTGTATTTATTTCTGTCTGGGTAAAAATACATATCTTCATAGCTTCAGCTGTGAAGTTTGTCTGTGGTTTATGAGCTCCCAGAGGCTGAATTGTGTCTCCTGAAACACCTTGAGATCCTGTTATCTTTGCGCATGATCCATATTAGTGCAGTTTTAATTTAACAGGTATTTTATCTTTAGTCAAGACAAATCTGTTGAAAGTTGATTGATTTTGTTCAAATATATGTGTTTGTTTAGTTTTGTTAACAGCCGGTTTACAACATAAATCAGTGGGACACGTTGTACAGGTTTCTTTTTCATTTCTCCCCAGATGGTTCAGACATTATACAGCAATGGTGCAAATTCAATATGGGAGCACTCTCTGCTCGACCCCGCGTCTGTGATGAGTGGGAAACGCAAAGCAAACCCTCAGGACAAACTGCAGTGAGTCAATAATTTCTTTAAATAATGACAGAGCACTTTTTTGCTCAGTTGATGCAAATTGTACAGGTTCAGCATGTGTCACTGACTCTTTATTTGCTTGTTTCTTTCTGTTTGAACCTCTGTGTTTCATGTTTTGTCCATAAAGTCCAAACAAATCAGAGTTTATAAGAGCCAAATATCAAATGCTGGCGTTTGTCCATCGCATGCCTTGCCGGGAGGATGACAGCCTGACAGCCAAGGATTTAAGCAAGGTTGGGAGAAAAGTAAAACATGTTTATGTAAAGAGAATGTCATTAAAACTTAGCAGTTCTTAGTCAAAGTTTTTTTTTTTTTTTTTCAGCAACTTCACTCAAGCGTACGCACCGGAAATCTCGAGACTTGTCTGCGGTTGCTTTCTCTGGGAGCGCAAGCTAATTTCTTTCACCCCGTAAGATTCACCTGCTATCTTTCAAAACAAGAATTTTCATCTTCACATCTACTTTTTTGTTGATTTGAGATCATATTGATTTGTCATGTTACCCAACTTCTCCAGGAAAAAGGAAACACTCCCCTGCATGTAGCTGCGAAGGCAGGACAAGTATCTCAGGCTGAACTTTTAACTGTTTATGGGGCAGATCCTGGAGCCCCTGACAGCAACGGCAAAACGCCCGTTGACTATGCAAGGTTCGCCATCTTCAGTAATCTTTTATAATTCAAACAAAAAGTATAATGAGCCCATAGTTTCACCATTTCAGGTATTACATATTTTTATTTTGACATGTGCTGCTATTGTAGGGAAGCTGGCCATCATGAGCTGGCAGACAGACTGGTGGAGGTTCAGTTTGAGCTAACCGATCGATTGGCGTTCTACCTGTGTGGGAGGAAACCAGGTATTCAGAGAAAGATCCACAGAAAGAATATGTGCATGTGTGGTTGAAGTGAGACTGTCTCCCCGTCAGATTTCCATTAGACCATAATAATATTATGATGATATGCATAGAAACTTGGGAAAAAAGTGTGTCTTGTCTCTTTTTAGTAGAGGAGATACCTGCACACCAGTTCGACAGGGCTATAGAGCCACAGAAAGAGGCTTCTACCATTATTAGATTTTCCAACGCACCCAAGCATCACTGTCTTGATGCCCCAACTAAGCAGTTTCACAGCACCCTGATGAATTTGTTTCTTTTTTTGACAAATAAATGAAACTCAAAATATGGATGTATCAAAGGAACGTGAAAATCTGTAACCATGAGTGTGCAAAAGTGTAACAAAGACAGATCACCGAATTAATTTTTCATTTTAATGGTGGGTGGTAACCATTGCTAAGGTGCATTATGACCACCTCCTGTGGCACAGTAAGAATAATAGGAACAGAAATTATTTCAAAAACTGCACTATTAACACAATATTATCATTTGTGCATTCTTAACAAAACAAGATTATTTCATTTTTAATAATTACCATGGTTATCGTCAATACTTATTATCACCAACTCACCTTGGTTGGAGAAAAAGATAATAATCGGCAATGAGTAACTTAGAGGCAGTTTGGACATACCAGCAGCTAGTGGAACAGATTTAGATTAGATTAGACTTACATTAGATTAAATCTAATCTAATCATAGTATTCGGTTTGCTTTGTGAATACTGATTGTTTGCAGTATCTAAATCATGCCTAACATTTGAAACATTCTTCTTGTTCCTGTCAGATCATAAAAATGGGCAGCACTTCATTGTTCCACAGATGGCTGACAGGTATGTATAAGTCAGCATGATATATCAAAGTGATTTATCCTTGTATTCATTCATGTTTGAATGAGTTAAACTTGAATCGAGCCAGCAAAGTGAGTGTGCAGTGAGGCAGCTGTGAGGCCTGTTTGGACATGCTGTTCAGATCCCTGCAGCGTCTGTTATCTGTGCTGAAAGAAGCAAGCTCAGTGAAGAGCAGAAATACCCCCAAAAACTCTGCACTGTCTGCCGATGATGTAACTTCAGTCATCTCAGATTTTTAACCGTCACTGCAAACAAGCAGAGTAGACACTGCAGAACAGCCCGTATGCTTTTCACTTAAAAATAATACATTTGATCTTTTTTCTTGCTCTCATTTGATGGATCAGGAACATGTAAGTATTAGTCAGAATGAAGTTGAAGTTGGTCTAATGATTGATCGGCAGGTGTTTATGAAAGTTTTTGTCTGTTTGTAGCAGTTTAGATTTATCGGAACTCGCCAAAGCAGCGAAGAAAAAACTGCAGTCTGTAAGTATTTTTGCAGAGGAGTCACTGAACTCTGTTTTTCTCTTTTCTTCTTATTTGCGACTAAGTATGATTTCCTCATTGTCATGCAGCTCAGCAATCATTTGTTCGAGGAGCTGGCCATGGATGTGTATGATGAGGTGGACAGACGTGAGACTGATGCAGGTGAAGTAAAATTATCCAATAAAAATTTCAAACTGCTTTCAAACATCTACTGGTGTTGCAGTCATGCTCACATTGTTGAGGCGTAGTCCACACACAGATACACAGATATTTTAAAAAATTGTTTGTTTCCCTCAGTCTCTCTCTGAAAAACTCCTCTCACCTCAAGCCCTTTTCAGTCAATCTCCAATCAGTGAAATTCCAAAAACACCTTTGAGGGACTTTAGCATGTTTGTATGTAGACAATGCTGCAAACAGAGTTTCTAAATATCTTCACCTTGTCTGGAGTTTAGAGAAGATCCATTGTCACTGACTTAAAACAGCTTATGTGTGTGGTTGAAAGGCCAAAACACAGAAGAAGCTTTAAAAACACCATGTACATGTGGAGAAGACCTAACTGCGCAACATTAATCTCTTTCTCGTCTTATTTTTTGTAGTGTGGTTGGCTACACAGAATCACAGCACCTTGGTGACAGAAACAACTGTGGTCCCTTTTCTTCCTGTGAATCCAGAGTATTCATCCACGCGAAACCAGGTGAGTCGGCTCTACAGATTCCCCATTCAAACAAGTGCTTTATTGTTTTCCTGCTGCGCGTATTTACTTTGATATTAGATGGTTGCTGATGTGACTTTGTTCTTCTTGTTCAGGGCCGACAGAAGCTTGCGAGATTTAATGCCCATGAATTTGCAACTCTTGTAATCGACATACTGAGTGATGCAAAGCGCAGGCAACAAGGGAATTCAATGGCCAGTCCCAAAGGTGAGCATCTTAATGTTGCTTCTCCCCAAAATCTAACTGACTGAAGTGGAGCACATATATATAGCATCTTTTCCACTCCGTGACAGACAATGTTGAGTTTATCCTGAAGAGTGTGGCGGTCAGGCATTGCAGCGACAGCCAGGACAACGACCAGCCTGACTACGATAGTGTGGCGTCCGATGAAGATACAGATCAAGAGCTCCCCTCGAGCAAAGGAGATCGGACTAAGGTATCGATAGATCACTTTCCCGAATGACAAAATTCCTCTCTCTCCCTATGGGTGCCCTTACGTTTTTAACCCCCCTCTCCCACAGAGCCTGGACTCTGATCTTTCAGACGGCCCCATTACTATGCAAGAATACATGGAGGTGAAAAACGCGCTCACTGCCTCCGAGGCCAAGATCCAGCACCTCATGAAAGCCAACAGCAACCTGAGCGACGAGCTGAGGCTGATGCAGAAAAAGGTATCCGCCGCGCCGCACCAATAAGATCACTAACACCGGGGGCCGGGCCGAGGGGGGGCCACAGTGGTCAGCAGTGCGATGGCTCTGTGGTGTCGACGCCCAGCCTGTGGGTTGTAATGAGGGCCAAGCTTTGAGTGGGAACAGTAATGCTGCTGCGACACCCTGCTGGTCCACCCTCTGTTTTGGCCAGCATGTTCCATTTTAAAGCTTGAATGTAAACTGGAGATTTTTTTTTCTTTTTTTGGTCATTGTTTGTTTTTTCAAATTTGAGAAAAAGAAATGCATTCTTAGTTACTTCTTAATACCAAAAAACCAGTCTGTCCCTCTGTTTGTATTGAAAGTAGAGTTGAAGCTGTGCTATCTAATATTACTAACAAGCATGTTTTGAGAAAAGCATGAAGTAATCGAAAGTGTTTTTAATCCCTTTTATTTTTATAGTACATAGCGACTAACTGAAATTATATGTGTGTGCCTTGCTTCATCACATATACTGTGTTTATTGTATAGAATGTGTTTCCTTTAGTACATGTGGATTCATAGTTTGATATGTTTTCATAGAGAGCAGCTGATACAAACCTGGAATGCTGTAACTGCTGATTTTTAAACGTGACACCATTCAGTTGGAGATTCTACACATTTGTATGAAATCTTGCTAAACCCAAAACATTTAAAAAGTGATAATTTTTTCCTTTTTTACCCTTTTTTTTTTTTTTTTTTTTTTTTTGGTGTTTTTAAANNNTTTTTTTTTTGCTGTTTTGAAAGAGCATGCAGATCATTTGTCTCTCTTAACTCTGTGTGACTCTCAGTTACTCACTTGAGGTCATGTGATGCTCCCCTGCAGTCAACATACAGCACTGTGGTGTCGTGTATTGTTTCTGATGATGTGATTTGGTGTGTTAGCTTAGCGCTGAGCAGATTCCTGAACAAAATCACATTCGGATAAAGATGTTACTGAGCAAAAAACAGGACATGTGGCTTGTGATGACATGTAGTCAAAAGCAGCTTATGCAAGATCTTGTGTATTTAGTTTCTCTCAGCTTTAATTGGACTGACAGCCTCTAACAAACGCTGTCTCTTAGTCATTATGTCAGAGATTGGTTACTAAACCATGCAAACTGCTCCATTTTCTGACCAGAACAAAACAAATACTATTAACTTTGCACTAAATGCAAGTAGTTTCAGTAAATGCGGTTTTGTCTTCACACAAACTGTTATATCTTTGACAAAATCCTCTTGATTTTGTTCCGTCTTGGATGCCTCTCACCCTCTCGTAATTCTTCAGTCAATCTGTCTGTACTGTGGCTACATCTTAAACTGCACCTGTGTTGCTTACCTGTGCAACAGTCTTCTGCTTGCTTATCACTTGCTTTGCATTTTTCAGTCCAGGAGACGCTCCTGTATAAAGCAAATATTCATGTTATTCCCATGAGTTCAGGTGCCTCAGTCACAATTGCATGATCAACCTCATGGAAGTTGAAGGAGAAAGTGAACATTTTGGGAGATTGTTCCCAGGCATATCACTGAGAAATTATCATTAAAGAATTTTCAGGTTTTGTACTTCAGTGATGTACTAGAAACGAAGTCGTCTGGTCTCTATTTTTGAGAGCAATATCCAAATATTAACTGAACTTTTTACGTCATGGGAATAGCAAAAATGTAAGGGTAGATTCTCAAATTTTACAGTATGATAACCATTAAAATGTGTTTTTGTCCTGCCAAGTAAAAACTTGGCAGAATTAAACCACTTTAAGCACACTCACGGTGCAGAGTGTCAGATTATACTGTGATTATTTCAGGAGCTATAAAGTCAGAATCAAAGACAGAGTGGGTCAGAACAGGGAACAAAGCTTGCTTTGCTGACCGCACCTCTTAGTGTGTTGCTGACCGTCTCTTCCAGCTGCAATCTCTGCAAAGCGAGAACACGTCTCTCAGGCGGCAGGTCACAACCAATATCTATCAGACCCCCAGCGGTTCAGACTACCCCGACCCCTCCAGCCCCTCAGCCCTGAAACGCCGGCAGTCTGCGCGGGCCAGTCGGCCCATGTCAATGTATGAGACCGGTTCAGGCCTGAAGCCCTATCTCCCTAAAGGGGAAACTCCCTACCCAGAGGAGGGTCTCCCCACCCTGCAACCCTTCCCACCTCATGTAAGTAAGACCTGTTCCCTGCTCTCCTTTGCCATTTCCTCCACTGCCTTGTTTCCACGACTTTCCTCCCTGTCTTCACCCTGTCTGCAAACCTTTTCTCTACAAACCTTTTTCCCTCAATTTGACTAATCCGTTTTGTTGGAGCATCAAAGACAAAGTCATCATAAAGCACAATGTCATGCATTTAGGCAGCCAGTCACATCTCATCTTGTCCAGACACATATTCAAAACCACTCTCCTGCATATATCTGTTGTTTACTGGAGTGCTTTGTACACTTGAGGAGATGCTGTTGTTTTCTGATATACTTTGAAGGTTTGTACTGTGTTTTATGTTGATGAAGCATTAAAACTACCATACAAATAATCTGTGTTTTTGTAGTGCATGGTAATTTCACCAACTCACAATTTTCTCTTCTGTTTTTAATTCTCTCTTTGATTCCAATGAGATGTTTGTGCAGTTAAGTTTGATCCAATGAATCATAGTTTTCTGGTACTTTTTTCTCAAAGGATTAACTCCCCGACGCTCTGCTCATGTTTTCTTTTCCTGGACGCTGAGCACAGAAAGGAAATGGCTGTGAGCTCAGGGAATAAATGTAGGATGATGATCTGCAAAAAGTTTTCTGCATAGCAGTGACTTATCTTAAACTCAACCCTCTTAGGTTTTATAATCCTGAACTTAACAGTCGTGATCATAATACAGTCTTTCATTAACTCCATTTTCAACATACAGTGTCTCTTTAAGCCATTACTGGCTTGAAGTGACTTTTGAGACATTTCATCTCACTTTTTATTTTTTATGAACATCTCTCTTTTAATTTAAGGCATCTGTGTCCTTAAAATGTGATTTGAACCCTGTCTTTAGACGGAAAAGGGCGCTTTTGTGACCACCTCCTCATCCCTCCCCTCATTTCCATCCACCCTGTCGTGGTCGAAGGAGGAAAGTGCTCAAAAGGTTAAGTACATCCTCACTCCGCCCACATCCAGTGGGACGCAGCAGATCCACCTGGACTCCTTGTATCATCTCTACCTCTCCTCACTCCGTCACTTCTCTCTGTCCTCCACATGCTGCTCCTCATCTGCCCTGCTGCATGAGCCAACCCTCCACCGGCTGCCCTCACCACCTTCATCAGCATCATCCTCGTGCCACAGAACATTGTGGTTTTGCAAAAAGCAAAGCCTCTTCCTGCCCACTTAGCCTTGAGCAGAAAGTTGCGATTCAGCGCTTGCTTTTCTGATCCAATCTGGTTTCTAACTGAATTTGTGCATTAGCAGATTTACGAGTTGCTGTCTTACTTTTATGTTTGGAGACCAAAACTGAGGACATATTGAGTAAGGAAAGTGCTACAAGCTCACTCAGTTTCAGGCTTTCTCTTGTAATGTTTAGGCAACTTCATGGTCCACTCCTCCAACTTCTTCTTGTACGTTTAACTTGTAAGAAATATTCGTAGACAAAAGATAAGCATATGTGAACCCCTGGATATCTTTGTAGAACTGTTTAGTTACTAATCAATAATTAAAAATGCTCCAATATCTTGGCTATGATCTTGAAATTGCTTAATTACATATTTATAACTCATACCCCATCACAGTACTGAATCTGGATTGTTGTCAGATGTTAGATGAGTGAATTGCGTCAATACAAAATTGGTTCCCATCTCGACTTTTTATTTGAATTTTAATGATTTCTGTCTGCTTGTAGCCAATGATGTAGACTGTACAAACCTTTTCTGTTATAAAAAAGCACCAGCTTGTAAAAATAAGGGAGACAAATTTAGTGACTTAGTTTTTTAATGTATGTTTTCTACCTTTGTAACTCCTCATGTTTCATTTCAAACATTCTCAGGATCAAGAACATCCTTTTCACCAAACTAACAAACACTTTGGCCATTTTTGCAGTGAGCTTCCAACAGCATGCTCTCATTTCCTCCAGTAACACACCAGCAGTTATTTATAGTCTATAAAGATTTATTATCTTGTAAAGGAGAAGTAAGATTTATCTGAGATGTGTGTGTGCACAGCATTTCCTGATGCAAATTTAAATGTGCTGCATTTTGTACAGTAGGAGGATTTTGTTTCGACTCAAAGGGTTTGAACATGTTGAACAATAGATCTTGCAAGTCTTGAGAGGACTTATATCTTTTTCCTGTTTGTAGGCTGGTCGTGAATCTGCATAAAGTTAAATGACAGCAGGCATCACATATCGCAGTGAACCCTCTCTGGTGTGAAGACGAGTCATTCCTAGTTTGTGTGGCAGACTTATCAGTTGTGTTTCATGTGATTTAGTTTAATTTAGGAACTCATCTGAACCTCGACTTCTCTCCTTGACAACAACCCTCTGGGGTCTTTGTCCCTGGAGTCTGGAGCTTGTGTGTCACGGTTCTGATGTAATGTTTCTCGCCATGTGTTGCTGGTTATGAGTTCTGGCTTTTAGTCTGTCCTCCATTAATCCATTTGAGATTTGAGAAGAGTTTTAATAAACAAGTTTGCCCACAGACAAGTCACATTTGATGGTGATCAGAGTCACTGGAACATTCCGCGAAGATCAGGTCCATTTCAGGCCATTCGGCTTTAGTAACAGTGTCACGCTAATGTGAATTAACTATCTGATTTCTGCATTATCTGCCTTGCTAGTCTTGCTAGTGATTATGTGCTCATGCTTCACAGCTTTATTGGCTTGTTTCGTTCAGAGTTATCTGCATCACTTGTTTACACACAGTGCACCAAGAGGGGCTCCTTCCAATACATGTGGTTGTTCTTTGTTAAATTTGACATAAAGCATTAAAGTTGTTGATTTCACCACAGCTGCTTCTGGTTTAAATTGTCAAACGTGGGAGGCTTTGCACAAGAGACATTATCAGGTCTTTTTTTTTTTTTTTTTTTGTCAATTGCGTTTAGG
>JAQLOL010000022.1:5719136-5742965 GCA_029783665.1 Naso thynnoides
GAATCACATTTTCAGTCTTGGTGGTAAAACTCTTGTAATGACACAATTAATAATAATAATAATAATAATAATAATAATAATTAAAAAAGTCTGAGGATTTTGAAGAACACAAACTAAAAAAAAGCACACACGCGCATGCACTCAGCCACATACACGCATAAACATACAGGTTATGCAGATAACCTCTCAATCACATTCTTCATTGTAACATTTCTTTTTCTTGTGTTTTTTTGCAACATTTTCTTTTTTAAATAAGTATTTCAAGATTTATTGTAGATTCCAGTGTTGGTTAGGAAAAAGAGCTCCGACCGGGTTCTTACAGAACCAAAGCAGCGACTATGCCTCACACCAGGACATAAGAAACTGCACATCAGCTTTAGGAGGAATATTAAATCATAGAAACAAAAGTGGAAAAAAAATAAAATAAAAAAGCATTTGAGACACTTTTCCCCATAGCAGCCGATGCATATAATATACCTACAAATATATAAAACAACAAAAAATAGGTTCAAGTTTTTCAAGTTTCTTAAATATATCATATTCAAACTACCCAATTCCAAACTTCAAAGTTAACAAGATTCAAGCAGTGCAATTTATGTATCAATTATAACAGCAATAATAACTAATATTGTACTATCCTTTTAATTCAACCTTATGATCCTTGTACATACCCACTCGAGTACTGCCTATAACTTTAGTCTCCTTGTGTGTGTGTGTATGTTTGTGTGTGTGTGTTCATGTGTGTGCTGTTACAGAGTTTGGGATTTTGAGAGCAGCCCTAAACTTCGGCCCTTTTATGACCGTTTCAGTGACAACCTACACAGTAGCTTCATCCTTAGTATTTGAAAGGGGGATACGAGTGGCGTATGCACTTCATGTCAACCTATGATTCTCGTCAAAAAATGTTCAGGCAAGTAAAACATCAAAAAACAGAAAACAAAACAAAAAAATCAATCCAAAATTCCTGTTGGCAAACCACACAATGGAACATCTGGAGAATCTTGAAATCCCTTTTCTCTCCCACTGGCAATCACTACCACCTTTCCTATTTGGGATTCCCACATCCTGCCTTTGAAACGGCCAAACCGAGGGTCACACAGCACAACAACTGCTCTTCTCTAAGCTCCCACACTAGTTAAAGCAGTGCCACTCTCCACAGTCTGTACCCAGGAAAACATCTCTGTTCTTTCACTTTGATTTTCTTCACAAATTCACAACACTTGATTCGCTTCCTCCTCTTCTTCCCCTCCTCTATCTGTAAACAGGGAGGCGGATGTGTGCATGCTGGTGGTCTAACAGACGTGGCACAGACACAGTCTCGTAGCCTTTGCCGAGCATCTGCTCCTTGATGCAGGGTGGGTGGATGTCGTTGATCAGGTACTCCAGAGACTGCAAGCTGCTGCTCAGCACCGACGTGTTGCACAAGCTCTTGCTGGGCAGGCTGCAGCACAAGCCTCCCCCACTGTCTATAGCAGGGTGATGATGATGATGATGGTGGTGGTAGAGGTGATGGTGATGAGGGTAGCCCATCTCTCTGTGCCCTGTGGCCGGCCCTCCTGTAGAGGTGCCCAAAAGCTCCTGGGGGTTGTAGCAGTCACTGTCCGGTGTCACCAGCACACTGTTCCACGGCGGAGCGAAGTATTGACCTACTGAGAAATTTCCATGCATACCCACACAGTTCAAAGGGGAGGAGCTGACTTTGTCCATCCCGCCTCCTCCGCTTGCACTCGCTGTCAGGTGGTAAGGTCTTGAGGAAGAGGAGGACACTTGGGCCGCCATAATCCCGCTCCCTGGAACACACGTTTCAGGAGACTTGCTGACGGCGCCCCCTCCTCCGCTACCTCCACTGTACATGCGGAGCACAGCCTGCTGCTGTTGCTGCTGCTGCTGCTGCTGCTGTTGTTGTTGCTTCTGCCAAAGGATATAGTCCATACCATCTGTGTACACACCAGTCTTCATCGCCTCTGCATTCTGAGCCGGCAGCCCAGGCCCTGTGTACACCATATTAGCCTGGGGACCCATTCCCACCACGTAGCCTCCACCTGAGGAGCTAGAAGATAGCCCCATCACAGTTGTGCCCTGCTTGGAGGGGCTGGAATTCGATGGTGCAGTGGCAGCCCCTTGGCACACCTGCTGCAGAGCCTGGGCCTGGCAATGCTGGTTGATCTGGTAGATGATGCTCTGGATGGAGGGGAGGTTGGACTGTGCGGGCAGGGCCAGGCCTCGGCCCCCTGTTACAGGAATCACTGAGCCAGCTACAGTGACGTTTGGGGGGACCGACAGTCTGGGGCCTTCTGGAGGCTTTGACGGCCCAGTGTGGTAAACCATTTGGCCGTGGCCACCGGCTAAAGTGCTACTACTAGGGGGTGGGTATGGGGCAACAGCTATGTGGGCTGGAGAGAGCTTAGTCCGTCTGCCTTCTGAGTTCTTGAGAACACCTTTGGAAGGGACGAAGGTAGATGCTGACGATGATGATGATGAGGCGGAGGCCTTGACGATGGCGAGCAGGCCATGGTAGCCCCCTGTGTGAAGATGTGGATAGGGGCTGTAGCGTTGCCCTGTGGTGTCGTATCCATTCACAGTCCGGTTAAGGTGCTTGTGCTGGGGAACCCTGATGTTGGTGGGGAAGATCTTGATGGACAGAGGGCTGTTGGCCGTCTTCTGAGCGTAGGCGTCAAGTTCCGCCGCGGTGGGGTAGCGTGGGGTATGCGTGGGCACCACGAGCTCACCTGCAAGACAAACAGAGAGGAAAAGTCAAAAAACATGATGATGAAAAAATGATGGCTGCATGTTTAGAAGAGAAAAACAGCAGAGCAGGGGTTTAATTAGGAATATCGAAGGAGCCGACAGCAATTGCATCCACAAAGTCACATCAATCAATTAATTGCAATAATCATGACTCTGCTGCAACGGTAAAACCTGGCAGCATCATAGTGACTGCATCTAAAGCAGACTGAAATGTCAGTCAGCACCCAACAAGAGCAGGAGAATTAAACCATGTGCAAGCAGCAGACACACAGCAGAAGAACCCAAACACAGTTTGCATATAGTAGATCAGGGCTGACACTCATTTATGTTCCATCACTCCCCTCTTCCATTTGAGCTTTCTTTGCTTCTCATTTTCACACCCTCCTGTGGAAGTTCATCCCTAGACAAATGGATCTTTTTAAAAACTCATTCTGTCAAAGCCTGGTACCTTAGGCGCTGTTAAATCAGTCCATTGTGAAATTAATTCGGACTCTCTTTAGCATTGAATTGGGTTAGCCTTGGATACCAGGCAAGGAGAGACAGAGGGGAGGGGATAAAAGCTTGTTTAATTGCAGTGGCACATTTGAGATTTATAAGTGGTATCACTTACTGGGTCTTACTCTTGGCCACAGAATTTGCACATTTATTCAATCCAGGAGTGTGTGAATAGGCCCTCACAAAAACCAATTAAACATCTACGGGGAATTACTAGCCTGGTTAAGGTTAACTATGTCAGTCCAGAGCAGTCTGAGGATATGAACAGAAAAATCTGTTGATGAACATAAAAAAAAGCATATAAAAAGATGGTTATCTTAACTAAAAGACACGATTGTAAAAGACTGGCAAAAGTTGAAGATAAAAAGATAAATTTGTAGTTTGTTTTTAAATCTTTCTTTCACATTTACAGAACAAAATGGGGCGGAACAGACAAAAGGCAGGTAGAAAGGCTACAAATAAACATGTAAATGCTCTGTGCTGTTTGCCATATGAAACCAATCCAATTCCAAAATTCAATTCGGCAGTGAACGTGGCAAGCGAGAATAGCGACGGCCCTCGCTCAATGAGCCAAGGCTTGGCCATTGTGAACTGAGGTGGCAAACAGGAAAATGGCAATTTCTAAAAATCCCACCATGTGTCATTGTTTGGGGGCTGGGCTCGGAGGTGAGGGGCCACGGTGAGATTGGATTTAAACGACATTATTCAGGCAATTTCATGGCTACTTAGCTCAGTGTAACAAAAAGGGTGGGGGGTTGGGAAAAGAACTCAATTTACAAGCAATATATCAGCTGCCACAAATGACTTGCAACCCCTTCAAAAATGACATTTTTATGCAAAAGCTAACAAAACGCACAAAAATTAACTGCCATAACTGTGCCGTCAGCAAATGTCCGGGCGACCTGAGGAGTCGGCGGGGTGCAGGCTGTGACTAGGACTCACTCCATTTCCTTTGCGATTGCAAAATCATTTTAAAGAGTCTCCACAGCCAAGTAGTCACAATTCTCATTTCTTTGCTCTCATTACAGATAGCATGGGGAGTTCATTTCAACAAGCCTATGGGTCTCCAACTGTGAAAATGATTAAATCTACGAGATCCATATCATAAAAGAAATAAATTGGGAATTTAACAGCAGTGGGGAGAGACTGTGAATATCCCAAGTCAAATTTAGTGCCTGACCTATTCCAGTCAGTTTGGCTCACACTGACAACATGCTTTCTAAATCAGAAACACTATACTTGAAATTAGAATTTAAATTTGTAGAACTAGTCGGGCTTTAATGATTTCTCTTTAATCAGTGAGTGTGAGGGAACCTGGTGCCATCCTAATGGGCCGGGCTGTGTGTGCCAGGCCAGCCTATCTCAGATCTAACCAACCTTACTGAGGCAATGCTCTGCTTCCCTGGTGACAGCAGTGCCATTCGCTTTGATGTTCTGACTTGCAGTAGAAAACTGACAGAAGACTTATTTCATTTGCTCAGAAGAGAAAAACATGCTCATTTCAAAGCACATTGCTGATCCACATGCAAATGGAATGGCAGTATTTTTTCTGATCTTCTTTACATGAGGGCAAAAAAAATGTCTTTGATCATCACATGGTCTAAATGAGGAAAGATACTTGGCTTTCAGGCATATCAAGGGCCTGTGCCCTGCCGCCCCTACAAGCCCCCAGCTGCAATATGCCCATCATTCCACCTAATTACTGCCACATGAGGAAAAAAACTATAAAAACAGCCAGGAAATTCATTTAAGGGTGGCTAATTCTATTCCTTCTCACTGACTGAGTCCATATTTTCCATGCCTGAGCCTGCATTTATTCTGAGAGAGACGAGAAAGCCCTCTCCCTCCGTCTTTTCCCAGCTTGGCCCTTGTTTGTCAATAGGCAGAGCCTTTGGCACACCAACCTGGCATCAAAGGGTTTCACACTTCACAGGCCACAGGGATTAGAGGCCTTTCAGGCCTACAAAACCCATCTCAGCTCCACAAAGGCTTCCGGTTATTAGAACCCACAGGCATAAAGGAAGAAGAGGAGGAGGAGGCAAATGAGCATCTGGATGCTTCTGATTCCAGCTTCCTCTTTAAAAAGTTCCATGGTATAAATTTTATAGTAAAGTTGATTACAGTAAGTATGGCCAGAAACCGAGGTGTAATTTCACTCCCATGCTCGCACTGTTATACACACTGTGTGTTTGATGTGCAGAGTCTCCACATCGCTCTCCTCCAGAGCAGTAAGTCTATAAGTGAGGACATGGAGGTTAAAGGAGAGAGTCTCTTTTTCGGCTAGCGCCCTGTGACTTATTGGTTCAGGCTGCAGTAGATCATAGCTAAGAGCAGCAGCATACAGATGGTGCTGGCTGATAACCACCCTGTGAGGCAGCCAACACTGGCTCCTTTGTGTGCGCTCTCACCTCCTCATAAGGTAGGGGGTTTCCTGCACCTGTGCACACTCTCCTGCGTGGTCGTGCATGCAAACATGATGCATGATAACAGGAATAAAAAAGGCAAAAACATACACTCAGACACACCCACACACACGCACACGCACACACCCACACACACAAACCTGCGTCTGCAGTTGTGTGTCTCATTTGCCATCAGTGGAGCATGTTGTTATCCTCTGCTCAGCGCTCTCTCATGAAATGTAGGGCAGGGACAACAACAGGTGCCTGTGCGGGCGACAGCCTGCAATGCCTCCTGGGCTAAATGCTTCACACTCGCTTCATTTCGACATGCGACAGCCTTGTAAGGATTAATTATTTCCCCTGGGGATGGAAGAATATGCTTTTTCCCTTCCTGAGAGCAGGAGGCTATGTGCACTCACAAGCACATGAAACAGCTTATAGTAAATGAACAGGGAAACCTGGGCGCGCGCTGCTTTTACAATAAGTAAGAAAAAAACTTTCACATGAAAGGAATGTAAACAAACCAAGCATATGATTGAACTGCATTGGAGACGAGATAAAAGCTCAGGCAAACACATGCATTAGTTCTGAGAGCTCACGCGCCAGGGAGCGGAGATGGCAGGGAGGCAATTAATGGGCTGACCTTCGTCCTTAATCACCCAGTGCCTGGCACACAATGCCCATGTGTCAGAGCAGCACATCTCTAAATGCCACCCCTCATTAGCACGATGCATGCAGTGAGAGAGGCTATCTGCGCAGTGTTACACTCTCCAGCGGTCAGACAGAGATAGCAAAGGCTTGGATAGGATAACATGGCAGCGCAGAGCCGGACTGAGCTGCAGTAGGCCATGATATGATCTAGAAATCCCATTTCACTTGGAGGATGGGCACTCGCCTTTCTCTCCATTTTTGATTGGCATGAAACTCCCCAAGCGCAACGTCCTTGGTGTACCCCGTGCTGTCACTGTGATTGCATGTGTGCTTCTGTGTATGCACGCATGTGTGTGTGCCTGTGTGTGTATCTGTGTGCGTTTGGTGAAGGGGGTACCCAATTCTGAACACTCAATTAACACTCCTTTAATTAGCCAGCAGTACATTTTGAATTCTGATGAACTAATTTTCTTGGTGCGAGGGTGGAGGAGGCTCGGCTGTGGCGGTGTTGGGGGGGGGCTGGTAAAGATGAGGTCCACTGGGTACAAAACAGCAATAAAGAGGGAACTGCTTAGATTAGACTGTAAAAAATCCATTAAATTCTGTGCACTTCTTCCAAGTGAGAGGTCAAATTGTGTTGATCACAAGAAGCAAAGGCAGTCGGAGAGAGTATGAGAGCAGGGAGTTAGGTGAGGTGGAAAGGGGTGGGGGGTGGCGGTGCAGCAGGGGAGAGGAGAAAGAGGGAGAGGGAGAGGAGATAGGGAGTCAGAGGCTGTGCGAGAGTGCAGCACCAAATCCAGAGGACCATGAGAATGCTTTGCATTTTAATTAGAGGTTTAAATGAATAAGCAGAGGAAAAAGTCTGAGAGAACCGCCTGAAATGCCCTTGCTCCCATTTATTAGTGTTCCAAGTGTTCTAAAATTATAAGCAGGTGGGAGAAGTTTCTTCTTATTAGTGGAGAAAACGCTCCAACACATCAAAAAGCCCTTGGCGTTCGCTCACTCACTCCTGCGAGCCCGTATCCCTACTTAACACATGCTTTGATCCCCTCCGACCATGTTCACTGGTGAGCAGCGGAGGAAAAAAGTGCTTGTTTAAATGAAGGCAGAGGACCGTTTGGGCTGAACTGCAATTAAGTTTTCACAGAACAACGAGTGCACAGTACACATTAACTTTGGCCAAACAAACAGGAGCCGTCTGTGATGAGGTTGGGGCAAACAACGGGAGCAGAGATTAACCAGAGAGATGAAAGACAACACGGGGTCAGCTTCAGTCTAGCAGCAGCCATGTTCATTGGGAGCTGTTTTCTCTGAAAGTGAACAAGCCAAGAGAGGACATTAGCTGTTGCACTGATCATGTGACCTTTCAACCTACATGCAGCTGTGTGTACTGGCTCCTCTTTTCCCTCCAACTGTAGTTTAAACTGGGGATTCTTAAATGATGTGGTGAGCGTTTTAGACGAGGTGGCCGGCAGATTGCTCCTTTTTTCAACACTCTTGTAGCACATTCCACCACTAATGGCCACTTTGCCCTCATTGTAATGAAGTTATTCTCATAAATAATTCATGGCTAAAACAGTCCTTTACATCAGAATCCCTCAGCTTGGAAAAAACGGTGACCTGTCAAATGCGCCGCAGCCTCGCGAGGGCAGATTCGACAGCATTGTTCCACAGAGGAACCCTTGACCTGCGGCGATTGTTTAGCTCTTCGCAGATAGGACCAGGGTCTATGACATCCATTCCCACCCTCCGTTAGCGTGCTGCAAAAGGACGGGTAGGGCGGGGGGAAGCTACAGGCAGCTCCACTTCCTGAACAATACCTGCCTTGTGCTAATGGAGGTGTCATCTGGCACAGGGCTGATTAGTCAGCGATTACAGCCAGGCCTCAATTGCCGTGACAACTGCTGCAAACACAATGGGCCCTGATAGAGCCAGCTGTTTGGTCCTCTGCAATTAACCCTGCATCCCACTCGTCTCCGGCAGTGCGCTGCCTCTAATTGACTATCGGGCACACAAAGCAGGGGCTGTCGGCCAGACCCCCTGGACATAGCCACCCCCCCCGCCCCTCTGCAGAGGTAGAGATGATAATAATAGAGGCGTCCTGTGGACTCGGCCGCCAGTCAATCAAAGCCTCGTTGCCCCACAGGAGCTTCCTGAAGAGAGAGACAGCAGAGGAAGCACATGTATGAGCCAGTGATCAACAGGGTAGAGCAGCCTTGCAGGGGGGCAGACATGTTGAATATGCCCTCAGCCAGAGTACTAATCAATTCAAGTGCACGTTGGGGGGAAAGGGAACCCTGCTGCTCGCTTGATATCAGAAAAGCCATTTTTAGGAACACTCATCTCTCTCTGTTCATCTCAAGGTTGATTTTCTGCGCAACAACACAGAGAGAAAATCAAGGCAATTATTTGTCAGGCCTTCGCTATCTATAATTGCAAAGATAAAAATCAAACTGCAGCGATTTCTCAGAGGATAGAGCCGTCTGAATTCACGGCTGCTTGAGTCATCATAATCATCAAACAAATGCATATTGTAAGACAGCGGAAAAGAAAACGTGCTCTCCTCTCCGTTGCCTCTCAATTCTTCACATTTATTTTTGAGGAGGTTGACCCATGGATTGTCATTTAAAATGCAACTTGCTAAGTAAAAAATACTGTTTTTTAAGTAAACAAACCTTATATTTTACAGTCACATAGTGTTAGTTTTGAATTAAAAGTCAGATACTAAAAAACATGAAAATAATTGCATGGAATGAATCACCGTACAAACAAAATCAGCAGTTGGACAACATTTTTCATCCAACTCGGATCCCATATTGGGCTTTTAACCTGCCAACATGTTTCGCAAATAGCAAAGAGGATAATGAGAATGTTAAAGCAATCTGCACACTGATCCTTCACAGGCACGCAGACGTGGCACAAAGTCAAAAATGGATTTAATCATTAAAAGAGATTTGGAAGAAAAAAAAAACTTGGACAAAACTCCCAAATCTAATCTTTCATTTCATTAAACTCAATCTCATCTAAGATTTAATCTGTTTCCTGCACAAGCAGATGGAAGAAATACCACATTGAGAGCCTAATTTGGGCTTCCTCCTCACACAGACTGCAGCATGAGGTCATTTTGTTAGCCTGCAGAGAGGCGGTACACGTGTGCGGTTAATACAGTACACTGACACAGAGATAAGGTCCACAGGTACAGATAACACTCGCATGAAGCGAAAGAACACAGGATCTGTTTTCACTTTCTGCACATTTCTCTATTGATGTAATTATTCTTTTACAGTCTCACATACGTGTATTACTCGATGGTGAACAATGTGTCAGATCAAAACAGCTAATTAGATTTTCTGTTATAGAGGTTTCCTCCCAAGAAATTGAAATCTTATACCAGCAGGACACTGTCGTGTTTACATTTTCTCGTTAGAATTTATCTCTAAAGCCAGATGTTACTGAATCAGCCATGAAAATTAATAAGCTGGTTTGATGTGGCAACCTCGTGCTCCTTCCAGACAGACCTGGCTTTTATGAGCTGTAGGGGAAATTACTGAGAATTGATTGATCCTGAAGGACTCCTCTGTACACATGGCCTGGCACATGCACACACACACTAACACACACATATGCACACACGCACACACACAGGCACAAAACTACACACACTTGCACACAGAAACGCACACTCACAGACCTGCTAACGACAGTTCATCCAAATATTTTACCTTCCAGTTAAACCTGACATTCTTTCTTTTTAGCTCCAACAAAAACCAATCGGCAGAACTGATGTTGCCATGAAATGTTTTACACATCACAAAGGTTAAAAATGAATGCTTGTGTCTGTTTTTTTAAAATTGAAACTCAACGTTCCTGTGGTTAAGGTCTGGTTCTTTTTAGGCACAAAAGTACAAAAGTAAGGTCAGGAGAAGATCACGTTTTGGCTAAAAATGCCCAGTTTTCTTGCCCCGAACACAACTGGAAAATGTCTCGATGTCTCATTACAAGCCCCCAGTTTTGTCATCAGAAACCGTTGGAAAATGTTCCAACGTGCGGTTACAGAAACCTGGCTTTGTCGCCACAAACACAGCTGGAAAACAGCCTGACTGTCGCTAAAATCATTTGGTTGAAACTGCTGACCTCAATGTGGTCTCAAATCTTGGTCTACTCTTCATCTCGCCGAGGTGTCACCCTAAACCCGACCTCCTGCTGAGAAAAGTCTGCTCATATGAGCCTATGTATAATTAAATCCTGACTATGTCACATTGATATGTTTTATTGAAATGATAGGTGCAAAATGTAAATGTTACAAATATATAAATTGCAGAATGTACAATGCCAACACTTTCTTCTGGTGACGGGACTGAGCTTCAACACTGATTAACATTTATATCCTAAATAAGATTTTTTTTCATGTTCTTGATTTTTTTATTGCAGAAAGCAGGTGAATAAATGTGATACACAATTAAAATGTGAGGAGTGACCTTTATTGTCCTGAAAGCACAGAAATTAAATATGGTTGAATTTCCCTCATGTCTCTTTTTTGCTGCTGTCTCTCCTCTTCATCCGTTTTGTCTCCCCTTTGTGATTTCTTTCTTCTTATCCTTCATTTTTCTCTGCATCCCTCCATTGTCTCTTCATCTCCCTCTCTGTCTCTTCATCCTCCTTTCTGTCTCTTTTGTCTCCCTCTCTGTCTCGTCATTCTTTGTTTCTGTCTCTTCATCCCTCCTCTCTCTCTTCATCCTTCCTCTCTGTCTCTTCATCCCTCTTCTCTGTCTCTTCATCCCTCTTCTCTGCCTTTACATGCCTCCTCTCTGTTTATTCATCCTTCGTCCCTGTCTCTTCATCTCTCCTCTCTCTCTTCACCCTTCCTCTCTGTGTCTTTCGTCTCCCTCTCTGAGTAAGTGAGTTTCATCTGGGGTGCTTGCCGGGCGAAATCACCTCAGGGCGAACACTTTATTATCTGTAGTCAAAGCGTCACCACAAATACCATTCTACACACACAAGTGTCACTTTCCATTTGTCTGCACTCTGGCTGCATTAGTAGAGCCTAGCCAGCCCAGAGCCTCGTCTCTCCGGCAGAAGAAAACTAACAGCGTGGGAAAGCACTCGTCCTGCATTCCTGCCCCATTAACACCACTGGCACCACCACAGCAGACCTACTGCCTCTCTCTGGAATTAAAAACACTGTTATCAGCATGTATCTTTGTGAAGATCTGACCCGACAAATAGATATCGAGGCACATTTCTTACATTCTTTGCCTTTTTTTTAAACGCATGAAATCACAGCAAGCATGACATCAAAATAAATATATGATCTCCTTTTAATCAAAGTGGATCACTGCACGTGTTAATTACTGATGATCTGTCCAGCAAAAACAACACCAGCGGGTCGTTCGTGTCCTCTTTGAGCCACAAAGGAATGCAGGCCAGCAGCAGCAGCCATGTCGGGCCTTTGTGGGACACCCGTGCACCAAACAAACAGAAACTGGGGCAACATGTTTAACTCACACTACACACTGCACTCCATAAACAAAACAGCCAAACAAAAAGAGCGGGCTCCATGTTTGTTCCCATGACAGCCAGGAAAAAAAAGAGGGATTTCAATAGAAAAGTATCAATCCTGAATATTTCACACTGGGAGCCACGACCTCATTTCAGGCATGAGTTTCGCCGGCCTCTTTCCATTTGCAATAATTTATGGGCCTGGATGGGCAACATAATAGATTATAAATGGAAAAAGTAACTATATTCATCACGAAACTGCTCTCTGTTTAATAATCAAGCTTGGCCAAAGGGCTTAGTAGAGTGCTCGGTTGTGTATGGATGGGGGGACCTGGCCCCCGGTTTATAGGCTGCCTGTGATGAGCCAGCCCTCAGGCCTGCCTGGGCCACCCTCATTGTGCATACAGCATGGTCTAGAAAGCAGAGCTTTATCAGCAAATACCCCGAGTCAGCACAAGCAGCAGGGTGGTTATGCGTTGCGACTGGCACACCAGCCGATATTGTCATGTGCGATTAGGCCTGTGCTCATGAGCCTGTGAACTCATTCCTATGGCATCAAAGTCAGCCCCACCCCCAGACTCTCCTCCAGTTATATTCAGGCCTCCCTGCTGCCCTCTGCTCCTTCTCTTGCAGGTTTTTCCATTTTAAATTCAGTTCTGCCACTTCACAATCACGAACCTCATAGAAAGCTGTGCTCCGGTGAAAACAGATAGTTAAAACACAACAATGGGCTTGACGGCTTTGATTTCCAAAACAAATCTCTGCAGCTTAATTACAGTAAATCAGTCCAAAAATGTTATTTAGAGCTACCTGGTGCACCAAAAAGCAGCTGGTGCCAGGTGATTTGTCTCAATACGTCTCTCCAGACGACGTGGCTGATAGACAACATCATCATGAGGCTTGCAGGCTAAAGAAAGACAAACTGTGAAGCCAGTTATCAGGAAGAAGATACAGAGATTAAACCACTCAGCAATGAGACACAGAGCTTCAAAGGACAAAGAGCCGAAGAAGAAACACAACAAGCAAAAAAATCCTGACCTGAAATATTTATGTTGTGCCCTCCCCGTCCTGTCTTTAAGAGAATATGCCATGCTGTGACACTATTTTCTCAAAGGGCTGCATGTACAGCCAAGAGCAAGCACCATTCACAGTTATGCACAAACTCAAATGGACACAGCAACAACACAAACACACACAAACACACACACACACAGGTCTGAGTAAAGGACCCCAGAGGTAGAGATTGTAAGCGCACACAGAGATAAGAAAAGGAACCAGTGCAGAGAGCAGAGAAGGAGGAAGAAAGGCAGAGAGTGGGAGCGAGAGTGGGAGATGAGGGGAGGCTGGAGGCGCCTGGGCAGGCCTGTCAGACTGGAGGAAGTGCTGGTGCGCAGGCCTGCAGGTAAATGGAAGAAGAAAGGCGCCTGCAGGCTGCCTGAGGCAAGCCTGGGCCCTTCTGTTCTATCATTTAGGAGACAAGTCCTCCACTGATTCCCAATTAATATTTAACACTGCACAGACAACAAGGCACTCGGCTGCAGTACACATGCCAAACGAGAGGAGGAGAGGAGAGGAGAGGAGAGGAGAGGAGAGGAGAGGAGAGGAGAGGAGAGGAGAGGAGAGGAGAGGAAAGGAGAGGAAAGGAGAGGAGAGATGTTAAACACTCTGAAACTGGGATCCGCTGGGATCTGTCTGGCATTTCCTTTGCATGCTGTCCCACACTGCTCCACACACACACAAGCACAGGAATGGCCTGGATATCACAGTTATTACAGGACCATTAAACCCATGATGGCATCTTATCATCAACCATTTCCTTTAACTTAACCGAGCAAATCTCTCCAAAGTATCACATGTCCATTTAGATCTCATTTGGCCGCCTCTCTTTATGCTTTGATTTTTCTCTCATTCCTCAGCCCTCCACCTGTCTTCTTCTCTTTTCTTTTTCTTTGCTCTGTCACTCCCCCAGCTTCAATCACTCACTGTTTCTGGTTTTTAACAACCTCATGTAAAGACCAACACGCTGAACAGTCTTCACTCATTGCAGTTCTTTTTCTTTCCTCTCACGTGCTGTCCTTTCTCATCGTGAAATTCCTCTATATTTCTTACCTTGTGTCCTTACTCTTTCATTTGCACCTACTTCCCAGCCTCCCTCTCCACTCATCTCCCCCACTTCATTCAGTCCCTCTTCACAAACAACCTAGCTTTCCCACAGGGGTCGTCAGGACAACAGAGCCCCCCAACTCTCCTCATGCACCCATCACCCAGTCCCACCAGCAGCAAGTGAACAAACAAGACAGCAAAAAAGGAAAGTGGAGTTGCCAGTCAAAGCCGTGCATCCAGAATGGCTTTGCTACAAGATGCTAATAGTTAACCCTCTGACTGTCATGAACACAACCATGGTGCTCCATTGTAACCATGGTGAAGACATAGCAGTTGCTTAAACAACCCTGCAAACACAGCTGATGATACCTCACAGCGTCAGGACAGCCATGGGAATGTCTGCGAATTTGCATGTATCATTGCACACTTGTATAAATATGCATGAAAATGTCAGAGCCTGTGTTTGATGATCTCATAACTGCGTAATTAAGAGGAAAGTGGCAATAAATATGTTATCGCCTGTGGAAAGATTTGTGGCTGTCAGACACTTGTGGGTGCTGCGTTTGGTGCGCACACAAAAAGACAAGCTGCAGCAGCACAGAACATGACAGGACGTTTCTTTATACAAGCCTGCGGTTACTGCTTCTACAGCGTTCATTCAGGCTTGGCTGGTTCAGGAGCTAAAGCTGCCAGACAGAAGAGATGGACTTTGGAATATGTCCAAGCTTTTATTAAGAAGTATAGTCTTTTGTGGATGTCAAATATTTTAGTTCTTTCTGTAAAAGAAACAACGCAGCACACCTGTTTTCTCTCCAACAAGGATTATTAAAGATCACTCTTCTAACGTGTTTCTCTTGTGTTTATGACCCCTAAATTAGGGATGGATAATACCACTTTAAGACAACACTGAGTATTTGCTGATAGGAATATCAAAGCAAACAGCCTTTTCTCCACTCTTCAACAACAAAGCTAGCTATAGATAATACATCTGCATGGAAGCACCTTGCTGACCTTAGCCATTCAAATGAGTCACGTGACACATGCTGCTAGCCTATATTGTGCTTACATCTCTCTTTACTGTACGTCACGCAGAGTTTAATTAAGCAGTTATGGGAGAGTCTACGCAAATAAATTGGCTTGGATTTCCCCTCTTCAATCTCCAATCAGATACCTGATCAAGTGATGTTGGCCAATACCAATACTGAATATCATATCGGCTCATCCCTATCCTAAATTGTCATACATTGAATATATTCTGGCAATATTTTAGAGAGTAAATTTCTGAGAACGAATCCAAATTATCTGGAGCATAGGGATAACCAGCAAGAACTTTATTGCTGGTGATCCGTGCGCTCCAGCTTCTTTAGGTTTAATCTCTTAAGTTTCTTCTCTACAATGTTGCCCCACTCTGAGATTACTAAACAGGTCTTTGAGTGAAGTTAAAGTGTATGTAGCTCACGACCACCAACTCTGGGTCAGCCAATGCCAGTTACAAGCTAACAAACAACATAAACAAACGAAAGATACTAACTACACTTGGCATTCTGATGTCTAATGGCCAAAATTGGTACACAACAGATTTCCCATCTCTGTCCATGTCTGACTGAAGCTCAGCGATGAATGGTTGAATCCTCTGATGTTTCTTCTCAAGCTAACCTTATTTGTCTTAATGTGCACTGCTCTGTCACTGGTCAGCCTATCACAAGCAGTAGTGGTGGATAAGGGCAAGAAGCCTGTCACTGATAGATCCAGAAAGAGTAGATGTGCTTCCATACCTTTTTTCAAAGCTTTTTTTCTTTAGCTTTTTACACAGGAAAACCATGTTGAACAAAACATTAATCACAGCAGACTATAAATGTGTTTGGAGAGGAGCAGATTTGGCTCGACTCTGAAGCCATCTTTCCTATGAGTTACTTTACCAATTCAACAGCTGTGTGGGAGATTTCCTGGAGGATGTGGAAGCAACACAGAAGAATGTTGTGTCTCACCTTCTCCTGCTGCAGCACTTTGCAATCCAGGCGACAACATTAAGACAGATAGGTCACTCTCATATCTGCCATTTTAGTATCTGGGTTTCAATGTACTTGAGTGCCAAAGTGTTGGTTTCACAGACTGTCAATGGCCAAACCAGCAGCTCAGAAACTTAACATTAAGAGGAGGATCTTTTTCTATGGTCTCGAATTGTTGCTCTGAAATGTCCTAAAAATTGACTCAAAGGGGCTTAACACACACTCACACACACACACACACACACACACACACACACACACACACACACACACACACATCATGCAACATGTTCATTCTCTTGCCAGTGTTTGAAGAACCACTAAAATACAGACGTTTCTAGCAAGCTATCGGACACACCCTCAGTCGGCCAAAGGCTCATAAATTAGATTAAACAAACAATTCACCTCAATCCAGCTCCTATTTATAATAACATTTGCCTGTCAAATCTATCAAGTTTCACAAAGATTCAGCTGAAGTTTCCAGAATAGCCTCAGCCTTGATCTTGAGCTGAAAAGGGGAACAATAACATATTGTTGTGCTCTCTGTGGGCATAAAAAGGACAGATTTCCAGTGGAAACAATGTGCAGAGGGCATTTAGATTAAGGTCATCTGCACTGAGGCACTTGAATGAACAAAAGGAGGATTTGACAGAGAGTTCAGGTGCGGTGACAACTCACAGAAAATTTTGAGAGTTATTGTTCGATCTTTATATAAAGCTTTTATAATAAAAACAAGACACGCCTGGTGGATGCAATGTCTTTTTGAAAGGCAGAAGCTCTTTCATGATAATAATCTTTAACTTATTTTGCTCCTGACAGAACACTGACACCAAGAGGAAAAAAAGCACTGCAGAGCCGCCAAGTCATGAAATATTAATGACCAACTTTTTGTATTTTCTATGAGCCAATTACAGGTTACACTTCGGCTCAGTGTCAGTTTGTGGTCCCACATCCAACAGTTTGCACACTAAGGAACCCAAATACACGCACACACAGACACACGTACGGACACACTCACACACACACACAACACACACATACAGTATAACCTGCAGTCATGATTCATCATGTCTGAGAGCTACTATTACACTGCAGCTCCATCTTAGACCCCAGATGAATCTAAACAATGTTTAAAGGAGTAGTAAGCAGTTGTTTAGTGATTACTGTTCACATCATTGTCTAAGTTCATCTAGACAAAGATACATATAACAGCCATTAGATCCATCATTGTCATCATCTTCCAACATGCCACCCACGGACATGCTCACACAAGCAGGGAGGTAAGCTGAGGACACTTTTCTGCAGAAGGCACAACCAACACAGTGTCGCTGTCAGGTGTAACCTCTTTATCTTTAAAGTGGGAACAACAGGATGAGAACAACAGCCCTAACAGGTGTACTTGGGTGCATATCATTTGCCCTGGTGTCACAGCAGAAGCACTTGAATCACCTAAATGCCACTCAGTTCCCCCTCGACAGTCCCGCAAGTGCCTCAGTGTCCTGTCGGGAATAAAATCCTCTCTAGCTGGGCAAAGTTTGTGTCTTGCTAGTTTTTGCAACTGTGTGGACTTTAGGGTGAAATTTAGGGTCAGACTGACCTATCAGTTTGCTGCATGTTATTGACGGATATTGATCTGTTGCAGATGTACCGGTGTCAGCGTAGGTTCTCTGATATGAGCTGATATTAAAACCTTTTTTTTAAGGCCAAAAAAATGTTTGGACTAATGAGTTAAAATGGTGTTATTTTTAGCAGAGGGCTTTCCATTGTTCACTTATTTAAGTGAAGTGTTTACCGTTCAGTGCACTGAATAAAGAATAAAGAGTAAAGTTTGTAAGAATATAAAATACCCTGCCTCCATTACATATATCTGTCACAAGCATTTGATAACCACACTAAATTATATTATATATATACTGGCCAATATATCAGATATTGGATTTGTCTTGCTTCCTAGTATCAGTATCAGCATCCGATACTAAAATACTAAAATACACCAAAACTGGTGTTGCAAGGTTTTCAGAGCATAACAGCGTGGTAAGTGATAGATAAATGCTTCCTTTAGAAACTGATAAAGATCCATGTCACACAAAGCTACTGCAAACAGGAAGCAGACATAGATAAGAAAGAGAGAGAGTGGATCAGGCATTGGTCCAGTGTACTTATCCTCTGACTTCCCATACAGTATACAGCTATTTATATCAAGAATCGATCAAGCATGTCCTGTTATCATCCAGTCTGATGACAACACTGTGCGTGGACTTCAAAGCCTCAAGCTGAACAGCCAGAGGAAACCAACCAGACTGCTTGTTCTCCCTCGGTGGGAGTCAGGTGACCACAAGAATTTGTTTAAACGTGTGTCGACAGCTAGCATTGTTGTGCCATTTAAACATTGTTTCTCAGTAGATAATTAAGGAACTGAACCAAAAGCAGAACCTGTGTGAGGAAGTTCAGGCAAGGAGAAAACTCTTGATAACTGGGCAATGATAATAGTTGTTTATCTTCACAAATGAGATAACTGACTCGCCGCACTCGCACATATAATCTCCCTCTGGAGTCAGGAAATACTGCACACCTACACAAAAGCAGAAGCACTTAAGCATGTGCATCCACACGCAATGTCAGCCCTGCGTTTTACCTTCTCTCCCTTGCACCCACAGGTGTATCCCATCGTAACTTTAGCCCCCTGAGCTCTTCAGGTCTTGGTTAATCATGCATGAGCCTGTGGAAATTCTGGCAAGTAACAGCAACACAAACACCTCGGGCCCGTGCTGAAATAAAGACTCCTCCATTTATCATCAAAGGGAGAGTCCCTTCTCGAGATATCAGGGGCCTGAGGAGACGAAAGGGGAGATTGCTGCTGCTTAAATAAAAATGGATAAGAATGATTAAGTTTCCCACAGACTGTCAAAATGAAAGGGAAGATAAATTAGGGTAAAAATAAAAGAAATGATCCGTATCCCGATAATTAGGTTAGTAGACATGTTGTGTTACAATCCTGAAGGAAGGTGTTTCAACAGCTGCAAAAGATTAATTAGAAAAAATAAAATGTCTCAGAAATTAAGTGGATGCCTTTGGAAGTTGATGTTGTCAGAGGTAATTTTCTAATGCAGATTCTTTAAAAAACTGAACCTCTGCATCTGTACTTCCATGACCACTGACACTTGACAACAGATCACTTTGCAGCTACATGAGTAACAAGTCTTGAGTGAAAGATTTTTATCAGTCAGCAACTTCTTTGGAAATTCTCCTGCTTTAAATCAATGAGGAAGTGTCTTTCACTGGTAAAGTAAAACTTGTGCCAGCAAAAGCAAAACACCTTAAAATTTGTAAATTGTGTAACTCTCACAATTATATTACAGTTTACACTCCCCTAATAGCATAACATAATCTGTAATACCACTTTCTAAGCAGCTGGTTTTCTTTCTTTTAATTCCTTTTTTTTATCATACAGGTAAACAGAATTTCTGACGCAAGTCTAGAACTGGACATTCATCCAAGAATGAATGTAGACAAGACTGATTGCTCTCTGAATGCTCTCTAAATTGAATCACTCTGTTACTACAATGAAATCAGATATTTACTTTATGCGTCACTGCCTGCTGACTACAATAATCTCTTGCAATGGAACGCAGTGAAACACTCAACACAAGCATAACACCCTGTATCCAAGTGTGGACTGCAAGAAAGACGTCTGTGAGCAGGCAAGTTCAGAGTCACCAGGGCCCACAGATGTCTGGATTGCAGCTCACACCCAATTCAGATGAATAGAGGTCAAACTGCTCCAGAGCACTTTAGGAATTCCCATCTGATATGCTTTTGCAAGGCTGAATAATGCTGTAAACATTTTTTGAACTGATCTCCCACTCTGGCTAAGCGGGTTTTGCACTTTATTTGATACTTGGCAGGATCACACCTCTGGTAAGACTGCTGCTTCGGAGAAATGCGCTTATTTTTCTCATTGGCTAAGCTGAAAATGTGTAAATGTGCAATACAAACCACTGATTTTCAAAAGACTGGGTTCTTTTTTATGTTGTGCTAGATTGAGAGGCAAAGGTTTATGTGAAAAGAAATCTGCATAATTGGTTACAAACTTTTCCATTTGTGCTTGGCAATGTCAGCAGCAGTGACGTTACCTAAAGTGCCCATTTGAATCATTCCTTTTGATGTAACCTGGGCATAAATCAGAATATCTGCTGCTAAGAATTAGAGGAACATGTACTTTCACTGTTTCTCTCTCTATGTCTCTCAAAGCACACACAAACACAAAACACATGCAGACCATGAAGGTTTCCAGCCTACGAGTGGGACACTTTGTAGTCCTCAGTGGTCCAGGGGGGACCGGGAGAGACCTCCAAGGCTGTATGCTGAGCAGAGAGGTCTGAATGAAGGACGCATTGAAATTGCTCCTCTTTTCTTCAGAGTCTCACCCACAAAGGCTCTGTTTCCCATTCAGGATGCAAGGTCATTAGATAATACACACAGGGACCCCAAGGCCACACAGTGGGGGCGGGATCGCCTCCTGCCCCTCTCTGCACAAACTTTTTTTACGCCCTGGGTTTACTTTAATAGTCTCTGCAGGATCTAGATGCACAACCAGAGACAAAAACATTCACATGCAAACTCGTATGCACGCTAATAAAATCCTTTGAGCACACGCAGACACGCACGCTTGAGGTGGGTGTCTGTTTCAGTGGTTTGCCGTGGGAATCATGACATCATCGTGTCCCCCACCCACCTCTCCTTTGATTCACAGCAGTTATTTAGCCTTCTAAAGTGAACTCAGTGAATACTGAGGGATTTCTTTCTCTTTCTTTTTCTTCTTATTTTCTTTTAAGCACGACCAAACACGTGCATGTTCTGAGTCGAGGCATCTGTACATGTGTATGTGTGAGTTTATGTGCTGCTTTGACAGGAAATAGGCTGGCACAGACACAATCCAGATTTGTTGTTCACTGAAACTTGAAGGAAATGCTTTGCAAGAACTGCTGAAACAGTGGAGTATCAACATGGAGGTGTTGCCATGAGACAAAAAATCCACGGTGATACTGAACATGGAAACTTTTAGAGATTTTTCCAAAATCCAACAAAGAATGGAAAATGAGCATGTTCTGCCTGGTGAGGGAACTTCTTTCCACCCCATTCAGGAAGATTTCAGATTTTAGCTTCTCAGCTGTAACCCATCGTGTTTTGAATCTCATATCCTCAAATCTGAGTCTCACAAAAAGCTCAGAGGAAGGTAGAAAAAAAGAAAGATGTTACACAAAGGAAGACGAAACAGAGACGGACAGAATCGGTCCTCTTTTTCCACATGAGAGCACGTGTGAAGTTGGACCTTGGCCTACTTGTCTAAACTATAACTTTCATCAAAGTGGACACATGGAAAAAGCTGGGTCATAGTTTGTCTATGTCTCCTTGTACTAGCTGAGTAAAGTCAGTGCCAACATGTCTGCAGCTGGAGATGACAATACCACACACACAGCAAAAGAGCAGATGAAACTGGAGAAAGAGGATCAGACCAGCGGACAGAGCTGGAGGTTGGTATTGTTTGGGAAAGATGGATGGATCACCATGGTGACAGGCCAGCCAAGGTGGTCAGGTTACAGCATGACCTAGCAGAAACACAAAATCCTGGACCCTTGACATTTTTTGTGAGCCATTTTCTATGGTAACATTTTACTAATTGTGCTCACCTCTTCTATTATTATTATTATTATTGGCTTGTCAGGTGGATGGCCTACTCATGCATGCGCACGAGGCTGTCTGTCAATTTGAAGAGCCTCTCCCTGAAAGATAACCCCTGTCAGAGATCAGCAAATCAGCAGAAACACGATCCTCAGCACCACAGAATGAAGCCTCACAGCTCCTGAGGGAGAATAGCAAAGTCACGGAGCGCACGGGTGAGGGCAGCGGGCCGCTGGCCAGGTGCTGCGCTCTAAGCCGCACCGTCCGCCTGACGCGTAATCCTCAACCCACATAACCACTACAGACAAGGAGAGACAGTACAGTACATCTCTGTTCTACTAAAGCAGCCTGCATGCATTTGTCACCGCGGGTCCAGGTTGCGTGCTCTGCCTGTGCTGGAAACCTCCGAATCCCTCTTTGGATTAATTAAAATCAAGCTGCTTACGCAACAGTCAACCTGGTTAACGGCTACGACTCACTCAGCAAAACACAACTGGGAAAATAAAAGTTTCATTAAAGTTGCTGTTCCTATAATGTTCTCATTATAATAACGAAAATTACAGCTGAAATCATGAGTAAACGATTAATCTTTTTGTTATGATGCAGAAAAACAGGCTTCTGCGGTGGCACACAGATGTAATATTGTTAAAGAATACACTATTTTACCAGTTGGTGGAGGATCGAGGGTTGAGGATGTCCTCTTTGGCCGTGAGCAGCGACAGGCTGTAGGTATCAAGGTTCACCGTTCGCGTGCTCATGATGGCAAAAGTTTCCAGACCACTCCCGCAGTTTCTCTCTTCTCTGGTCCCGATGGCTTTCGGGGTTGAATTTCTGCTGAAAAACAGCCACAGCGGAGCACCGAGGGACGTTCACAGCCGAGAAAACAGCAGCAAAGACATGCAGGTTCATGCAATGTGGGCTTAAGTTCCAAATTGGAGTGATCTGTGCTGGCGCTGCGCGCTCACAGCGTGGAGGAGACTGCGACTGCACACTGGTCTTTGTGCAGCGGGGTAGAATAAGTTTTCACGAAAAAGCCCCACCTCCCGTCGAGAGAGTGAAAAGCATAATGACTTCACTAGCTGGGTCACTGGGAAGAAACGCAGCCACTCAGCAACAAGTACCGATCATAACTGTGTCATCATGCATCCTCCTCATCCTGATATTTACTTAGCAACCATTGTCTGATATTAGGCAACTTACCAGCATTTCAGTTGCGTAATAAGAGACATTTTGCAGAGTTAAAGCAGTAGAGTTATTGCACCACATCACCACTCTTTACATAATACTTGAACTCCTGTTAAATAATTGATAGCTGGGGGTCAACAGCATGGAGCAAGCCAATGAAATTATTTATTTGTGAGTTATTGTTGATATCTTTCAAATTATTGTGATTTCTAGACTTTCTCTCAGCAAAACACCACAACAGAAATTGTTCATGTGGTTTAGATGGGCTACAAGGCGGCAGCTTTGAATCTGTCCTCCTCTCTGTCTCTTTTTTGTCTTTGAATTGGCCCCCACTGGCCCTTGGCAGACTCCAGAGAAGCCATTTTACAGTGCAGGCAATCTGAACGAGCCAAAGAAGGGGCCAATTTCATGGGAACTGAGTCTGAAGCAGGCAGTGCATAAAAAAACGAGCAGGGGAGGCTGTTTCAGTGTTTAAAAGCAGCTGGGGGTCCGTTCAATGGCTGCCCAACAGTGACACACACACACACACACACACACACACACACACACACACACACACATACTGACCACACAGTCCCAAACACCACACACAAGCACTGCCATGCACTGATGCATCGGCTCACACATGCACACAAACACAAGCACAAAAGCTGTGAACTCTGGATAAACTCCCTACTGACATGCAAACACACACACAGTCACATACACACTAATGCACTGTGGGTCAGTGGCATTGGGATTATGGGAATGATCCTGAGCTCTGTAATTCCCTTAGCAGCCATTCTTAGATAATCCAGGACAGATGCAGGGGATAAAAGTCACAGGTTTTTCTTCCTGATGTGTCGATCTCAGGCTGGCTCTCACCACATGACGTTTGATTTTAGATCATTTTTGCCGATCCATGCTTTTCACTGCCAAGTTTTGACCTGGAAACGGCACACAGCAGCAGCGGAATCCTCTGGTGAATATTGGATTGACACAGTAACCCCATGCAATCGCTCGTGGATATGACCACCTCCTTTTAAAGCAAAAATGATCTAAAATATGACCAGATT